>JABSTQ010002169.1:0-40508 GCA_013358835.2 Ixodes persulcatus | reverse complement strand
TCACCGGTAAGTCCACAACATAATACAATTCGCAGTAAAGTGAATTTGTGGGCAGTTCTCCTGGTTTTACGAGGGTCAGCGAGCTGCGGAACCGCTGGATTTCGGTCGTTGATCGCGGCGGTGGACTGGGGTGCTATGTTGCGCTTTTTGGACTCCCAGGGGACTTGGAAGAAGGAAGTGACGTCAACGACTAGAGCGAACGCAGATTGGATGTTGACAGAAGAAAACAAAATCAACATCCAATCTGCATTTGCTGCGTTGTTGACGTCACTTCCTTCTCCCTAGTCTCCTGGGAGTCCAAAAAGCACAAGGGTGCTATGTTGCGCTTTTTGGACTCCCAGGAGACTTGGAAGAGGGAAGTGACGTCAACGACTAGAGAAACGCAGATTGGATGTTGACAGAAGAAAACTAAATCAACATCCAATCTGCATTTGCTGCGTTTTTGACGTCACTTCCCTCTCCCTAGTCTCCTGGGAGTCCAAAAAGCGCAACATAGCCCCCCAACATAGCCCCCCAGGACCCCGTCTCACCTCCTCACCTCAGTGAGTGACCTACACGGTGACCGCAACAACTATAAAAGCGAACTGTTTTAATCCAGGCTGTACCCGAGTGCCGTCCGACGGTACCAAAGTAACATTGGACGGCACTCTGAGCACGCATTCGAGCGCCGTTCGAAGGCTCGATCAGCGGTAGAGGGGACCTGGGTCATCGCGCCCCGAGAAGCAGAGCCTTCCGCATCCGTAGTCTGAAGAAATATGTTTCACTCGAAGGTTTTTGACCATATCCACGCACCTAGCAAGTCATCAGGGAAGTGTCGCGATTGGCAATTTAGAAGATCTGGCTATGAGCCGCTTGCCGCTGATTTGTTTGTCATAAAGTGCGTCCAAACAAATCCACAGGAGCTAGTAATTTAAAATCGTTTGAGCAACCTCAAAATTCTTCAGGCACTCTGCGTTTGATATCGCCACACATCGCGACACCAGCTTTGCGCGGGCGCTTCCAAGATGAATTGCCGTTGAAATTCGTACGTAAGCTAGTTCAACACGTTAGACTATCTGCAAAAAACAGTTCCTTAACCGAAGCAAAGTACCGAAGAAAGGAAGCAGACGACGGATGTCACCGGGCAGCCGCAGTCTCCATTTGGGAATTGGGATGAGTAGAGGCACAGAGCCCACTAGTGCCAGCCAGTCCTTCCCTACGAACAACCGTCAACCACAAGGGATGACTGGTAGTCATGATGGGCGAGGAAGTAGACGGCGAAGGGGCAGGCGATAATGGAGGTTGGGTTGCGGGGGCTACGGAGCTAACATCATGGCCCCCTCCTACAATTCTATCCTTCTTGGTTGTAGGCATTTCTTCCGAATTTTGAATACGACACAAGTTCAACTTTGACGGCGTGTGGTGGACCGCTACAAAACACTCTCGAGGCCCTGGCCGACCGAAAAGGTCAGGCTGTGCTAGCGAGCCCCATCTATGAAAAGCGACAAGCTTTCATGCCGTGATGCTTTTGGCGACAAGTAGTTGTAGTTGTAATTAAATTAAATTTTAGGCACTTTACCCACATATGCAGGATATCTGTGGGTCTCCATCGACAGGACAAGCTGCCTGCTTCATGAAGACCTTCCATGATGATGTGCGACACGGGCAATTACCGTACGTGTGGTCATGGATGCCTCCATCTCCCTGCAAAGGTAACCCGTAGACTACAGCAGGTATCGCCTAGTATACAATGCCAGGAATTAATTTCGAGGGAAAGGCCGTTCCCAAGCTGCTCGAGAACCTGCATGGCGATGCCCTATTATATAATACACTGGAGTGGCTATAAATAGGGTTTCATGTTTTCAGAATATGTTTTTTAGTGAAATTCCGAAGGTGTTTTCTCTTTTTGCTTAAGTAGAGGGTGATATTTTTGTAGCGTACCAAAGAGTTCACATTGAACGCTGCATCCGTGCTATTTAGGAGCACGGTGATAGTGTGACGCTCTTCTTGATGAGAACAACGCACGCAAGAAAATAATTTCTGGTGCAGCCCAGAGTACTGACTCAGCATAGAGATATAGTTGCTAGGCTCGCACATAGAACGTTGAGTCCGCACGCAGCACCGATTCAATCGAAACATACGGGGAGGCCATTTTGCTTCCCAATGGATTGCAGCTGACAGATTGCGCATTCTTTTCTCGATGGGCTAGATCCGAGCGATGCGATGTTGCGTTGCACCTTGTCATTGTGACGTAGTGATGCCAGTGACGGTTCGTATGGTAAGCGTTGCGGGATGCTCGTTTTATCATACGGTGTGTTTTATATCTAGGGTTGAGAGCATGCAACGACAGATCGAGTTGTTGTAGATCGACATGGATTGCCCAGTCGGTCACGGAAGCGCGTCGAATGAGAAGAACATAGAATAAATGCAAATATAGGGTTCACTTACTAAAGCTAGTGAAAGAAGATCAATGATATGCCTCTCCTATAGGGGATAGAGCCCACAGCCTCTTGATTAAGAGCCCAATGTTCTACCCCCGCACCAAAAAATGGCACAACGAACGGCGTTTCATCTGGGTTATTTTAAGTCACGCAGCTTTTGCGGAACATTCATGTGACTCACATGGCGCTTGTACTCGCCAGTCATGCCCGTCGGCCGACGTGCTGTCGTGGCAGGCTTCCTGCCATGCTTTGTCGCGCCCTAGCATGGACTAGCCGGAGTGGCTACAAGTGCGAGCGAGCGCCCTGCGTTTAATCGTGGTTTGGCTGTACGGGAGCTCGAGCAGGAGGGACACCAGTGAAAGCAACTCGCTTGTGATTGTACCATTACCAGCTAGTTAATGCTAGGCTAAGACAGAAGGATAGTGTTGTCGCGCCTTCTCTTCCATTTGGCAGCGGAAAAAACTTTAATGTACCTTCATCCAATGGGTAAAGTCGGATGACACATTGTGTGCAGGTGTGTGTCACGGGAGTGATTAAAAGCTCATGAGCCCAGTTACAAGCTTCGCAAGTCTTACTATACTCTGTGTCATCCGAGTTTTCTCGTAGGATCAAGGTGCATTTATTTTTTTGTTGTGTCTAGTGCTTAACAGTGTCGCACAGTCTATGTACAGCATCCTGCGAGCTTTGATTGGACATGCGCGGCCGTTCTGCCTAGGCGCCAGGCTGTCCTTTCCAGCATGTCGTGGGCATACTCGTTTGCACTTTGCAGTGAGAAACTGTGTGTGTGAACACAGTGTTAGTGTCAGCCAGCACTTGACGCTTTGTTCTTGGAATTGAAAGGCTGCCACCAAAACATTAAACGCTAGACACATCTGCGTCGAAACAATGTGAGCCAGCGTGCAAACATTTGGAAAGATGGCTGCTCCGGCATGCCGCACACAGCAGTTTGCGACACATGCTTTGGATCTTGCATACGTTGGGTCGTTCGGGTGGGCTCCGCCCAGTTCAGGGCAGATGCGAGGAAAACTGAAATTTTTTTAAGTTTAAGCTATTGTTGGAATACTAAGCTTTTGTAGCGTTCCCCAAAAGACGTCAAATATATTGTGCTCAAATGCCAAAACCATGCATTGTGTCTAGCTTTTATAGATAATTATTTTGTTCTCAAGAGTCATTACTTGCGGCTCCTTTGGGCGAAAACTGTGCTGCGTTCAATGAGATGAGGGTTGCTGAGGGTCGTGTGGATTTGTTTGTAATTTCGAACTGCTTTTTGAGCAAAGATCTTGCTTCGAACACGAACAAAGCCTTCAATGACGAACTGGATGAAGCTCGGGAGCGCGTCGTTTATTTGGTGAACAAACCCTTTATTCCATAATGGGAGCAACCAAAGCAAACAAAGCCGTGAATGAGTCGGTACAATTTTTTTCAATCGGCGTTTGACGTTTTTTGGGTATCGATATAATCAAAACATGACTGAAATTATGGTATCCAAACATTTTAAATTAATCATGTTCGAGCACCGCGTACAAACCACCAGTTGCACCACTGGTGGGCTCCCTCGACCTTGCTGTTCACAGGAGGAGAAATGGGAGGAAAGTGTCTAGGGCACGTTCCTCCCATTTCTGACCATTTGAAGCATGCAATCGTCGATTGATCTCGCCTTTCTTAGTATTTTCTGCCACAGCCACCGACGTGGGGAAACATGTTTGTTCGACGTAAATCTGTATGAGTGACTTTTTATACGTGGAACCGAAATATGCTGACGCCTTCAGGCTAAACTGTGCTTCTAATGTAGAAAGAAGTGCACAATGAGATTAGCTACTCATGCAATATGCTGGTACGGATATTGCAGCTATGGATACCGTTTCACAGAAAATATGTTTTGTTTCGCTGCAGTTTGTGTCATCAGACATTGCAGCACATCATACCTACGACAGACGGTGGTGCCTGCCTTGTGCTGAAGACCTTCCAAGGTGACCTGGGCAGTTACCATACTTGTGAGCCCGGGTGCTTCCATTACCTTGCCAAGGTAACCTCTAGACTTGGGCAAGTATCGCCTCATATGCAATGCCAAAACTTCCCTTTGCGAGAAAGGTCATAACCAAAGTGCACCAGAGCCTGCCTGGCTACCCCTAGCGTGACATGTAGTAGCATCACTATAAGTGGCATTCCGTGTTTGCAGAATTAATCCTTCGTGGCATTTGGAGGGTGTTTTTTGGAGCTTACCTTTGTCGAAAATTTGATGTTTCTCAGAGCTTGTTTTGATTAAATTCTCAGTTTTTCAGGATAATTCAGATATTAAATTTGCTTGCTGATTTTCCCGATTCTCAGAAAGTCAAAAGAAACAGAAATAGTAACCAGACACAAGTGTGTTAATTAATTTGTAGTCTCAATGATTACAGAAGGACTTGCCTATGCCCAGATGAGGTTTCTTGAGCTGAATGTGGCGGTGTGACTCTAGATGCGCTACAACTCCCAGTGCACTCTAGTTAATACCAACTCTCCCACGACAAAACTTGCATACCAGGGTTACTTATCTAGGTGTCGGTACATTTGAGCTATCAGTCTCCTCAATTCGGTCGCTGAAAAACTTTGTGTTCCACCCACCTTTTTAAAGGCTCCCTGACATACTTGCTTCTCACAGCCGTAGGTGCCACGGGAACGTGCTGCGTGGCATGGCTGTGCGGGGTGAAGGGTGAAATCTAGAAAGTTCCGCCGCCTTCGCTCGTCCCGAAAAATGTGCGGGCTAATGACTTCCTTCATGATAGAAACTGTACCCCTCTTCATGTTACGAAGCCCAACTGGTTCGTTCTAAACTATTATTTGTTTGGAGCATGGCTAGCACAGCCACATCAGATAACAGAATGGAACATATTTCTTTCGTGCTGCTCAGCAAACGTTGGGGTTCCGCAGGCTTCATTTGTCGCCATTGAAATTCTTCTAATCAGTTGGAAACAATTTCTACTGCCAAACAAAACCCTTTCCCACCCCTGACGCCACATATACTGATGTCACATAGACTAGGGGAACACAACTACAACATAAACAGAATCACTTCCGGACACTTTGGCACACATTGCCAAGATTGCAGATGTCAAGCAGAACTAAAGAAAACTGCCCCGTAATAAGTAAAAATAATAATCAACTAATTAGGGAAATTATTGAAGCTGAAAAGATATCGAGGTTAGAAGAAGACTGTGTCACTAAACCTTGTCTAAATTTATCAGAAAAAAAGAATTAGATTATCTCGCATCCAGATGAAACCAAAAATAACAAAAAAATGTGTTATTGTTTAAAAAGACAGGCGCAGGTAAAGAAAAAATACCAGTCTGAGTTGCAAGTCAGTGCTGCTTGAATGTCTTTTCCTTTTGTGTGTGCCTGTGCCTGGATGCAAAGTTTTCGCACTGTGGAGAAGTATGCAACTCCAGCTCGCCCAAACCTCCATCTTAACATATTTTAGTGGTGCCAGTAGAAACTTTCACTTTGAAAATGCGATGAAGACCGAATTTGAAAATTAAATGTCGCCAAACAATGTTTTGCGGACGTAAGGTTTTGGTTACGAGGTCAGTCATATCTGCTGGCGTGTTTAGCCAATTTTGAAGCAAATTTGTGACCTTGAAAAAAAGCAGGTGTACTGTTACATTCCTCTTAGCCTCCTGAAGATGTAAATCATTGGATTGAACCCCTACCACATTGTTTTGTCTCATAACTGATGCAGGTATCTTCTTTTTTTCTTCAACTCAGTTCGACGTAGGAGCTGCCAAGGCGTCCTGTCCCTTTCACGTGAACAGTGGCCAGCACTGGAAGAAGCAATCTTTGGACTGCTGTAATCCATTCTTTGGGCAAGTGAATAAATTACTTTGAAGCAGATACCTGGTGTTTGCACAGCAGCTCCACAGAACAAACAACACAAACACAAATATTTCTGTGCCCCAAACCTTCGTAGCTGCTTGAACTTATTGATCTGAGCTTGCAGGTTACAATGTTAAGGCAAGATGCAGATATAGTTAACGTCTCTCTAAAAGAAATTGGGGGCACCTTATGCTTGGATGTCTAGCTTGATCAACTTGGAACGTCCAGCCGAACTGAAACAAGGATCTAGCCGAACTGAAGCATGCAGCCGAATTGAAACTTGTAGCCGAACTGAAGATTTAGCCGAACTGAAGCGTCCAGCCGAATTGAAACTTCTAGCCGAACTGAAGCGTCCAGCCAAATTGAAACTTCTAGCCGAATTGAAGCTTCTAGCCGAATTGAGGATGTAGCCGAACTGGAACGTGCAGCCGTATTGAAACTTCTAGCCGAATTGAGGCTTCAGCCGGATTGGGACGTAACCGTCTTATCACCCGTCTCATCTCAGGGAAAGCTCTACCGTCGACCGAAGCCGATTATACTATCCCTTCAAACCACTTCAGCCTTGATGAACAATGCAGCCTGCAGGCTCACGCGTCCAGCAGCTGGCAAGCACGAAGGCCGATGTTTGCAGAATTCTTGTCCTCTGACGACCGTTTTGGGGAGGGTCACGCTAATCCGGCTTGAGGCGTCCCGTGAATAGCACTCCGTTTATTGTCATCGTTTTACGTTACAATAAGTAGCAGTCAGTACGTTCCTGAAAGTATGAAGCCGGCCATGTCGCGTCCGCGCAAGCGGTTCCTCGTGTCTGCGTTTATTACTGCGGGGGGTCATTTTTCTACTTTGCCAACGGCTGGAACGCGTACTCTGTCACGTCGAGGGTCGTCTGGACACATTCCTCTTTCGGATCCACCGAAAGATTTCGAAAAATCAGAAGCCGAACCCGATTTACAAGAGCAGAAGACCCGGCGCCCGGCTACTTCCGCAAGCGAAGGAGCAAACGAGAATCGAGATGGTCCTTTTATGACGTAGTGGCGCGTCACGCGTGACTAGCCAATGGCGTGCCGCTGCGGCGATCGCTTCTGATTTCTTCGCTTTTTTTCGCGTTTAGGGATTATTTTGGGTCAAACGGTTGTGATATTTGGACTCAGCAGGCACAAACACGTCAGAATCAACCATTAACTCATTTTTTTCGAAAAGCTCTTCAGCTTCCCTTTAAAGGGCCACTCAAGGTCGTCGTCGTTCTGACTCGCGTGAATTCTCATGTGGCAATCTAATCTCAGTTCCTCATTTTGCTTCTTTATCTCAATGTTCTGAGAGATTGCGTATCCGTACAACGTCTGCACTTCACTCTCCGTGTAGACGACTGACTTCACCAGCGCTTCTTCCTTTATTTTTTCCCACCCTTCGAGGTACCAGTGAATAATTCTGGGCCTCAGCTGACGCACACTACGCGCAATGTCCATCGTCTGTGATGACAGGTTATCCCCCAGTCGGAGTATTTGCTCTTTACAATTAGCTTTGGTCATTTCGAGACCGATAAGAACCGAAGACCGAACTTCGTCGATGAGTTCAAGGGCTTTCCTGATCTCAGCTGTCTGATATTTGGCACTTTCCAGGAGGCCGTTCAAGCCACTCTGGAGGTGAAGCTGCTCGTCTGTCATTTTCTCAACGGCGTTTTTCATTTCACCGATCGCTTTTCCCGCGTCACCGACAGATGTACCGCCGCGCCTGTTAGAGGACGTCCCTGGTCCGTTTTCGGTCAGGAGTGCGGTGCATCCCGACTTGAGGTGTCCCACCACGTCGCTGCGAAGTACGTAGTTGTCGCAGCGAGAGCAGCAGACCGCGTGGAAGTTGCAGTGCTTCTCAAAGTGATCCAGGAGACCGATGCTCGAACCCGAGAATGTGCAACCGTAAGGCGTATTCCAGCAAGCCACCTTGTTAAAAGAACAAAAACAACAGCAATAAATTAGAGTAATGAATGCATTCTCATGGTTAGACATTTTTTGAAGACGCAACTTCGGTGCTTGATTCTATCTTGAGCTTTTGAACTAAATATTTTAAGTGCAAATGCAAACACAAGCTCGTCTGCGTGGATTGTTGCGCAGTTTAACAAAATCGTTTTCATTTTGTTTCTTTTTTTTTGTAATGGCGGACATGCATATCTTCGTGCCTGAAATGAGACTCACAAAATATACTCATTGCCGTAATCCTTGAACAAAGCTTTGATTTACCTGCTGCAATGATCGAAGGACAGATTATATACTGTATTTATCAAGACTGCGGACCAATTTGAGTCCAAGCAGGAGTGTACAACACAGAAAGATACAACGAAACTCTTTTCACACAGAGTAATCAAAGTGCGCCTATGAAGTATTGTTACTATTTTGTTTTTTGATTATTTAGATATTAGGAAATGTATTTTTTTCGATTGTAATGAAACGCTGAGAGTGGTTGAGAGATACTATTTTAACAAATACAATTTTGGTCACTTGTCTTCGTGAAGACAGTCATATCAAGGGTATGAATCTGTAGTCGTGGTTTGAGCACAATAAACATGCAAACGCAAAAAAAAAAAAAAGAAAAGAAGACAAGGACAAGGAATGTATGCGCGGACTAAAATTATTTACTCTTGGTTGGGCTGCTTTTTGTATTCTAATTTGTTGGTTACGTGACCGTTATACGACCATTAGATGAACCTTGGCTATTAAGGAGGGGTCGCACTGCTTATACATCGTACATAAGACAGTCTGCAAACACGAGTCCCCGCAATATCCGTGGTTCGAATGCTACGTGCCAAGCTTTCTCCTTGAACTCTTTGCTATGCGGCATTCGGAGCACGGATCTCGTGGTGACGCCAGATTAGAGCACGCACTGAACTTATATATCGAATATTTAAATATTACTGATGTACCCGTTCATCATTTCCCGAACAAATTTGATTTCCAAAGCTGGTAGTTCATACCAACCACTTGATTGTGCTAATATGTATATTTAAATTTTCTCCTTTTTTTTTTTTTTTGGCGGACGTGGTATATATTTGTGTTAAATTTTTACGTTTGGTGGCGAATATTCCGTGTCGTTTTGGAGCGCGCCGGGGTCAGTAGACCTGATCCGAGACTGAGCACGCGATCCGAACGGAGTCGCTCCACCTACGGATCCCCCGTAGAACATGCCGACTTCTCCGGGATCGGTGGGTGCCTTCCCGTCATTCACCTTTTCGGGAATCCCCTTCCCGCGATCCCGGATCTCGAGGCGAGATGCCCGGCAAAAAAGGAAGTCACATGAGCGCGCCGAGGGCTGGCCATGGGCTGCCTTTTGGTCTAATCTGCCAAAATCGAGGAGTTACTTTTCTCGAACCCGGATCTAGATCTGGAGTGGGAGCTGATCTAAAACGACGTGTGGAACACGTCCGTCTCGATCCCGATCGCCCGGTGAAAGAGGCGCGCTCCAGAAAAGTCTATTCTGGCACGCTCCAAAACGACCAATGGAATTCGCCATGCGATATCTAACTATGGGAGCAAAAAGGGGCGGGGGCAAATTAAGTACACCATTTTCAGTTTAAAACACAAATACAAAAAATAAAATAGAGAGGTGTTACGGTTGGTATGCGTTTAAGAATGTGGTAAGAGCAGTTCTAAACCTAGAGGATTCTTGAAGGAATATGATTACAATAGTATCGGGAAGGGAGTTTCATACATATGTCGCTAGCTGTAGTGGTGAAAATTTAGATAGGTTTGTTCGTGGGTTCACCGAATAAAAAGTTTGCGAATTGTCAATGCGTGCGGAAATCTGTGCTGCAGCCTCGCAGTACAGTTATCTCTTCGACGGACAATGGTGATACAAAGTGTGTAATGATGTAAGTCTTGAAATCTTCTGTCTGCGAGAGGTGGTAGTCCAAGTTATTTCTTTAGTGAGGTGATGCTTGTGCGCGTGTAGTTTTTGAGAATGAAGCGTGTGGCTCTGTTTGGCACCCATTCTAGTTTCTGTATCAAATAAGACTGATCTGGATTCCATATTAAAGAAATGTATTCGAGCTGAAATCGAATAAAGTTAGTATTTGCTACAAGTTTTGTTACACAGTTGGCCATGTGAAGATTTTGTCTTAGGAAACCGAGGCTTTGGTTAGCCTCTGCACTTTTGGGATTAAAGGGGCACTGACATATCAAAATTATTTTTTTTTTTTATTATCCGAAACGATTGAAAACGGTGCCAGGACATTACCCTCAAAATTCGAAACTTGGGAATTCAGTATTTGTGAATTAAAAAAACAATTTCCAAATGCCGAATTTGAAGTTCCCGCGCGATCCCCGCCAGTGCAGTCAGTCAAATTTTGCGGTCTCCTGCGACTCGACTTTCTCTCGGACCTCCACTGACCCGATGCGAGGAGGAGGCGAGCTGGCGCGATAGAAGGGAGCCGGCGCGGGAAAAAAAACGGTTTCTTCCCCGACTCGCCGACGAGCCCCGCCAAGTTTTCCGAGGGAGGATACAAATCTAGGAAGCAATATCACACCGAACTCCGATTTTTGGTATTTCAAAAAGAGGGGCCGTAGTGCGTTCGCAATTGCGTTAAAAAACATGTTTTACGATTGCCGTTATTCAATGTTATAGAAATGTCGCCTACAAAGCTTCTAAATTTCCTGATTTTTGACGTCACCGATCAAAAGAAGCGAGGAGGTAGCGGCGGGAGATTTGAACGCCAAAAATAAAAAGTCGCGCGCGGGGAAATTTTTTTTCGCGATGCGGTTTTTTTTTGCGTGTCTATGACTACAACTTGCGTCGTTTTAGACAATAAAAAAAAAATACGACCTTTGGGGTGTCAGTGCCCCTTTAATGTGGGCTTTCCTAGAGATGTTTGATGTTAAATGAACCCTATTATATTTAAATGTATGCACATGTTCAAGAGCCCTATCGAAGAGAGTGTAGTTAAAATCTGCTGGACTTCGCTTAGTACCAAAATTTTTAAATTTTGTTTTTGAAATATTTATTTTCATTTGCCAATTTAGACACCATCTTTCAATTGTGATTAAGCCATTCTGAAGTTCAATACAATAACGAATGCTAGATATTTTTCGATACACCACACAATCATCGCCATACAAACTGATGGTGGACTGGATAGTAGCGGGCAAATAGTTCACGTACAAAAACAAGAGCAGTAGACTTGGCACGGTGCCTTGCGGTGCTCTTGATTTTATTTTATGATAAGACGAGGAGTCCCTTTCATAGCAGACACTTTGCAAGCGGTCAACTAGGAGGTTCGATATCCACTCTGACAGATGATTATATTTGTAAAGCGCGTAATTTAAGAAGTCGTGTTTCTGGTACCTTGCCAAATGCTTTTTGAAAGTCGTTGAAAATTGCTTGGGTTTATGTTTGAGAGAAGGATCTGATGTAGGTCTGTGACAAATTTAAACAGTTCAGTTTCACGGGAACGATACCACCGGAAACCATGCTGATTTACAAAAAGTGAGTTGTTGACCGACAAGTGATCCGTAATATCTGAGAAAATTACATGCTCCATCAGCTTGCTAGGAACACTTGCCAGAGAAATTGGTCAATAACTTGTCATCTCATTCCTTTGGCCGTTCTTAAAAATTGGAGTGAATTTTGCCTCTTTTCAATTGGCAGGCATTTTACCAGTATGTAAGGAATGTTGGAAAAGTAAACATAGAAGAGAGGAAGCTTCATCTTTGCAGAGCTTAAGCAGTTTCATTGAAATATTGTCAGGGCCAGGAGCTGAATTTGTCGGGAGATTTTCTATTAGCTTCTGAATATCCCAGTGGTGCACATAGTGATTGGACTCATTTTCGTTAGTATACTATCTTCAGGTAAAAGAGCCGGTAAGAGAAAGGTCTCACTAAAACAAATTACCAAATCGTTCACACACGTCCACGGATTCAGGTCGTCTCCCGAAGAATCAGGAAAACAAAAAGGCTTTCGGGCAAGTTTTTAGGCTGCGTAGGTCTTCGTTAACGAACTTGTTTTTCGCTTTCTTTGTATCTTTTGCATTTCGTCCTACTTTAAAAATGCAGCAAAAGAACGCTATATTTTATTAAATATAGGTAAGTGACAAGTTTTAGATTATTATACTTATCGTAATTATTGGCCTCCTATATTATGTGTCCCTGACCGATTTACTTACCTGCATGGAGCGCAGTAGAGTCCCTTTCGGGGCTTTCCTTTTGCTAAAATCAGGTAGTGAAATTAACACACCGTATACTGTATATGATACTATTTTTTGAGCGTTCCAGACATGTTTGCATACACAGGTTAAAACAATGTTTGTTTGTTTTTTGATGTAAACTAATTTGATTACACGTGTGATAAGTAATGTGTTCAATCACTTGCTGCGGGCTGTAGATAAAACGGTCTAACAGCGCTCTCTCAAATTGGAATCAGAAGGGATGTGCACCGCGACGGCCGAGCGACGTGGCGTAGGGAAATCCGACTAGGGAGAAACGGCGATGTTTTGACACATTTATAATGATTACTTGTCATAAATTTGATACGGACTCGGGGTTAATTTTTATAAAAGAATTTTATGGGTACGTACCAGAAACAAGAAAAATATAAAAGAGAGTGGAGGGTCACTGGTCATAATTAGTAGGCTATCGTGAGAAGTTTACTCTCTGTTTTTGGAAGAGTTCACTTACTTGCCATGTCGCAAGTTTTTCTTCCGAAAGCGTCAGCTTCTCCACGCATTCCTGTCCCAGCCGTTCTTGATCGAGCAGACAGCGTTCCCCGTCTTCGAGGCACTTGTCGAAGCACAGCTCACACAGCGGAAATTCCCCCCCCTAAATTTAGCGGAAAAGTTTTCCCGCTAAATTTAGCGGAAAAGTTTCCCCGCTAAATCTAGCGGAAAATTTTCTCCACTAAATCTAGCGGAAAATTTTCCCGCTAAATCTAGCGGAAAATTTTCTCCACTAAATCTAGCGGAAAATTTTTCCCGCTAAATCTAGCGGAAAATTTTCGCCGCTAAATTTAGCGGAAAATTTCCCCGCTAAATTTTTCCCGCTAAATCTAGGGGAAGGTTTTCCCCGCTAAATCTAGCGGAAATTTTCCCCCCTAAATTTAGCGGAAAAGTTTTCCCGCTAAATTTAGCGGAAAAGTTTCCCCGCTAAATCTAGCGGAAAATTTTCTCCGCTAAATCTAGCGGAAAATTTTCCCCGCTAAATCTAGCGGAAAATTTTCTCCACTAAATCTAGCGGAAAATTTTCCCCGCTAAATCTAGCGGAAAATTTTCCCCGCTAAATTTAGCGGGGAAAATTTTCCGCTAGATTTAGCGGGGAAAATTTTCCCCGCTAAATCTAGCGGGGAAATTTACCCATCATGCACCGCGCGGTTACGCCGACGGCGACGGCGACGCCGCTCAAGCCGGAAAAAAACGGGCGCCTAAGGGCTGCGCTCTAAAAATAATAAATACGAATGTATCTTACTGCCTGAATCCAAGTGAAACCGCCCGCCGGTCTTTCGGAGTTCGACGAACTTATGACTTTTCAGAATTCGAAAGCTCGAAAATTTTCAAATTTTCTAGATAAATAAGTTTGAAAGTTCGAAAATTATCGAATTTCTTAGCGTAGAAAGTTCGAAAGTTCAAAAAATGCCAAATTTTGCAGCATAAGAAGTTCGAAATAGATCGAATGTTTTAGCGTAATAAAGTCGAAGGTTCGACAGACATTGCATTTATGAACGTGCAAAGTTTGAAATTGCGAAAAGCGTCAAACTTCTTAGTTCAACAAGTTCGAACATTCGACTTCCGTCGAAATGTTTGATATAGAAAGTTTGAAAATTCGAAAACTTTCGAACCTTTCGAACCGTCTGATTCGATCATCGAAACTTCGGTTGGGGGGGGGGGGGGGGGGGGGGTTGACACAGCACGATGCAAATATAGCTACAATAATTCATTTTTTAGCTGAGAGCCTGGGAACTCGACACCGCTTGTTTTACTTTATTGAAGTCATATTTCTTGTCAGACCGAACCGACTCTAAAATGGCTCGGTCTGATCGCACGAACTGGTAGAACTTCTGGCAGGTTTGCTCATAGTTCGCCTTCACCAATATTTCGGCCTTGATCAGGTCCACGCTGCATCGGCTTCGTTCACTGCTCCAAGCTCCCGTCATGAGGGAAAAACGTCGCTCTGCGAAAGCGTTAGTCACTGGAATGCTTAGCACAACTGACAACACTACAGTCAGGTTTGGAAAAGCAGCACTTTTCAGCAAGTTGCTCCACTTGTTACCTAAACATTCTTTTGATTTCGCTGCGACTAGCTGCCTGATTGCTGGTTGCAGACAGCACAATTCATCATACAGCTCGTCCATGTTGATGGCCGTTGTCAACTGGAACGCTGCAACAACTTTCGCAAGGTCACTGAACGTTAGTTGGCGCTGTAAGTCCAAGCACTGAAGTTGCTTCGTTGGACTTGATTCGCTGTAGTCAAACCTTTGCTCCAATTAACGCATTTTGCAAAAAATCCAAGGAAGTCTTGTTTCACCGTTGTCGCATGTGGCCCGTCGAGGTTCACAAGGGCTTGACCGGCTTCGAATGGCAAGAAACGAGTCGTCGATGCGCTGCTGTAGCTTCGTTCTGACAGTGCTCATGATGTCGTACAGCTCACAGGCTGTAACTTCGTCGCCCTCGACCAAAAGCACAACGTCGTGGAAGATCTGCATCACGTTCTCCAGAAATTTCAGGTAGATGTAGAGCTCGGATGTGCTTTCAGCTTGTTCATCTGGTTCTACTTCCACACCGTGTTCATGGACAGCGAAATACCTCCACAGCAAACGAGGGCAGTTATCCTCCCCCAGTGTGAGAGAGTAGCTGGTGACAGCCGGCCAGCAGAAACTCAACCTCTTCACAGCTGGGAAAAGAGACAACCAGCGAGTTGGCACGTACCTCAAGAGAGTCACGTATTCTGTAGAGACGAAATCAAATATAAACCGGAGGTTGTGAAGCCTCTTTGAAGACAACGAAAAGTGGTTGTAAATCTTAGTGACGACACTCTCGACGTCAATCTTGAGTTTGTTGGCTGCATACTGAGCAAAGTTGTGCAGAACGTGTGCAACAGTTTTATTTATTTATTTATTTATTTATTACTTTTGCGGTGCCCCTCAACAGCCCAAGAGCCTACAAGAGGGTGCACCAAAGTGCGTACATGCAAGAACACAAAACATAAAAATACAGAATACAAAAACATGCATAAAAAAAAAGTTTACATGTTTGATAACAGCACTGATGCAAAAACATGCCTAGTTAAAGTTTAAATGTGTAATAACAAAAAAAAAGTGATGTCCGACATTGAAAAAACTGATGTGTAGAAGGTTGTCTCCCTAGCTATATTGTTTCAAAAGTACCAACAAAGGAAACATTCCATCAAAAAAGCCTGGTCAGTGCTCGCATGCTACAATTTTCACGCTCAAAAATATCTGCCTCCGGCGTGTTCACTGCATTTCACATGTTAAAAGCGTACTGAATACGTTTTAGGGGCCGCATGCTCTTTGGCTCAGAGCTGCCGAAAGCACGATGAGAGCGAATCGCCCTGTTTGGCACGGCAATAAAAACAGAAGAGGTTAGTTTGGGACAATCAATAAAACCGTAAAGACATTTGTGTAGAAACACAAAATCCCGTGTCTGCCTCCTTGTCGACAGGTAATGAAGATGTAAAATACTTGATAAGCGCTTATGGCTGAAGTAACTCCGCCTTTAAAAAAAGGATCATAGAGAACTCGAACAAACGTTTTCTGTGCATTTTCCAGTTCCGTTGCGTTTGTCTTGTTTAAACAATTGCATATAATGCTAGCGAAGTCTAACTTATATAAGATGAGTGACTGATAAAGGTATAAAAAGCAAGAATAAGTCTTAAAGTTGCGAGTCATTCTCGGATTGCTCCCAAGGTGCGGTAACATGCATTGGTTAAAAATGCAACATGTTCAGAGAACTTCAGTTCACTATCTAAGGATACGCCCAAATCTCGCACCACTAAAACGCGCTCAACCAAGCATTTTCCCAAGGTATAATCAAAAGTGATACGGGAATGCTTTCTTGAAAAATTGAAAAATATATCAGTTTTGCTTTAATCGGGTTGAGTACCAGACTGTTTTGTTTGCACCAGCCTGCCAGTGCCGCAAATCTTCACTCTAAAAAAAAAGGGTATCACCTTACACCCTTTTGTCCCATATAATACACCCCAAAACTTCAATTCGACGTACAGCGCCCTATAGTCGAACAGACGGCCCCAAAGTTTACGAGGGGCTTGATAACGGTGCGACATAACTTTTTAAATAGCTAAAGTACGTATAAAAGACCACATAAAGAAAACACCGAGTTTTTACAGTAGGGCCAAGAAAACCCCGATTTTTTTTCTTTTGTAGTCAGTAACAGGTACATTAGCTATTTTAATAAGTTGTTCCACACGGCTATCAAGACCCTCGTAAAAGTTGGGGCCGTCTGTTCGACTATAGGGCGCTTTACGTCGAATTGAAGTTTTGGGGTGTATTATATGAAAGAAAAGGGTGTGACAATACACCCTTTTACACCCTTTTTTTTTAGAGTGTTGTTGCAGCTTGTCGCAATTAGAAATATCAGTAATAGCTCGGAAAAGCTTAACACCGTCGGCGAATTGTAAAATGTCTGAATGACTAGTCAACGCGCTGATGTCGTTCACGAATATGTTCAAAAGCAAAGGTGATAAATTTGAACCCTGCGGGACGCCCGTTGTTGAACGTACGCAGTTGACTTTACACCACCGTAAGTAACCAAGTTCCATCGATCAGATAGATAACTTTTAAACCAGTCGCAAAGTGGAATAGACAGTCCATAGATTGCAAGTTTCTCAACCAGCAAGGAATGGTTTACCAGGTCAAACGCTTTTTTAAAAATCAAAGTAGATGGCATCAACCTGATGTTTCGACCCTAGCTTTGAACCCACAAAATCGGTGTATGCGGCCAAATTCGTTTCTACAGAGCGATTGGGCATAAAGCCATGTTGTTGTATGCTTATGCGCCTAAACAAAAACTGCATAAGACGACAGTGCATGGCTTTTTTGAATACCTTAGCAAAAGAACATAGCAATGAGATCGGACGATAGTTACCGACAGACAGAGGTGACCCACTTTTTAAAATTGGCACAACAAGTGAAATCTTCCAAGAAGTTGGAAATTCCCTGTCTTTCAGAGACCGATCGAAAATCAAGGTTAAAACCGGAGCCAAAATGTCGCCGCACCCTTTCAGTATAAAAGAAGGAATTCCGTCTGCTCCAGCCGATTTTTTTGGCGATAACGCCCGAATCGCTGCCAAAACGTCGTCATTGCTAAGCGAGGAAATTGATAAGTACTCGTTTTCATGATCACGCATTGTGCTCGTCTGAGACGTCCTTGCTGCGGAATTAAAAACGGAGGAGAAGAAATCTGCAAAAACTTCACAGATATCGCTTGGATTGTTGACATGTTCCGACCCACAAGAAAGTGTTATAGCTTGTGTCGTTCTACTTTTGTTTGAGAAATTTCTTGTTTATTTCCAGAAGCTTCACGTGTTTTTCTTTAGGCCCTTATTCAACGTTTTGAGTGTGGTTTTCGTGGTCGCGACGATATCGTTTCGTCACATTGCGTTCCGATTTAAACTTCTCGTACCACAACGGATTATTTGAATTTTAGTATCGCCTATGATAGCGTAGTTTTTTCCTCATGGCGCCATGAGGAAAAACCGGAATAAACATTTTCATTGCTGTTGTCACTATGTCTGTAAGTAATGATACTTGCGAGTCTACATCTTTACATGCCGCTATAACTGACCAGTCTACATTTGCAAGATATTCGTAAAATCCGAGGTAATTTCCCTTTGAATAGGAAAAAGAAGACGGTCGCGGACACGCTGGACCACGGTTGTAAGACATCGTCCAAGTTACTTCAAAAGGAACATGCCAGGTGTCTATCGGAACCAGTGAGACGCTAGCTTCTTGGAGTCTGCACTCATTGTAATTTGTAATAAACAGGTCTAACAAATTTCCTTTGCAGTTCACAGAACTATTTTTTTTGTAATAGTTCGAAATAGTTTACTAGTTGGGACAGATCGTTTGCTTTCCGGAGCACCTCCGAGTTGCTTGAGTTTACGATACCTGTGTTCCAGTTCATATCAGGCAGGTTAAAATCGCCAGTAATAAAAACACGGTACTTTGTGAAGTCTATCATGTTTAAAGCATGGTTTATACTTGAACTAAAAGTGGTATAGTCACATTGCGGAGGAAAATAATAATTTCCCGAGAGAATATTGGGGTGTCCGTTAATATTAATTTCGATCCACACGGACTCTTGGTAATTTTCTAAATCTGGTCTGCGAAAAGATTTCAAATCGCTTTGGATCGCTATCAGCACCCCACCCCCGAGAATTTGGTTGCAACTTTTGTAATCTCTGTCACCACGGTAAACTACATACTGGGATGGAAAATACTCGGCACTGGAAATATCCTCCCGCAGCCACGTCTCAGTAACTACAGTATACGTCATACTCTGAAGCAAGGCAATTCTCCATGAATATCGCAGCTTTTCCACGTATGCTACGGACATTTTGGTAGTACAGTGATAAGTTGCGTGCACTATTCATCGCCATTGTCGAGTTGATTATTCATTTGACCAAAACGCATACTGTCCCTTCAGTGGACCGTAGAAAGGCCGAAAAAGACAGCCCTCGGGCCACAACTCGGGGTCGCTGACGACGTCCAGCTTATCATCGTCTACCGCGATGTGGAAAGATGTATACGTGTCGAACTTACTTCGTAGCCTGGTGCACTCAAAACAGGTTGCCTTCATAACTGAAACCAGGAGTTCACAAACACTTTCCGATGTTGTGTCCGGGTGAAGGCGAGTCACGAACAAAGACTTTCAGGGGCGAAGAGCGCTCGTAATGACCGAAGACTTGCATTTGCCAGCTCTCATTGTACTTTTCTTCCGTGTAACGACTGTGAAACCGTCGTCGGGTTCATCTGTCGTCGCTTGGTTGGTATCGCTCCGCTGATTTTTCTTGACGTGGGATATCGTAGCTTTGAGGTTCACAGAGGTCCTCGCACCGTTTCGTGACGATTCAATCTGTTGGACGGCGCTGGTTGACCTACCCACTCTTGAAGGTTCCTGCACAACGCTGGCGAAAGTAGACTGCTGTTTTCCTTGAGGCACGTGGGAGGTTTTTTTCAATCACAGCCCTCAGTTGGTTTACGGCGTCTAGCGCTTTGCTCGCGTCGGCTCGAAGTTCTTCGCTCTGCTCATGTAGCACAGCAATCACTTGCCCCTGAGATGACACCCTCGCTGTTAGCGTGTCCACTTTCGCGAGTAGCAGTTCCATAATGCTGATAAGCTTGTTTTTATTTTTAGCGTTGAAAACCCTCAATGTTTCATTGGCTTCGTCGGCTTCTTCCGAAGAGGGGGGCGTTTCGGTTATCGAATTTCGCCGTCGGGTGCAAGACTTGCATTTGTATTTACTTCGCCCGCTAGCCACGAGCAGGTCGTATTCGTCTGCGGTTACATTTATACATTTGCAATGAAACCGCTGGCCACAATCACCACAACATTCAAGGAAATGCTGCCTAATGAAAATTTTCTTAAGGCAATCGGCACACACGTCCTTGTCCAGTGCCATTTTGGAAAAAGATGGCGCTGGACAACCCTTCACCCACACCCTTCAAAAAGTTGTTCAAGGGACGGAGCTTTTGCACGTACTGTGTGCAGAGTCACAAGCCGCTGCTAATATCCATCAAAAGTAGAAAATACAAAAAACCTGCAAACCGGAAATAAATAATGCCACGCTAAGACCATTTTGTCCAGAATGGCAGTTGGGACCATTCTGTCTGGGACCATTTTGTCCGGGACCATTTTGTCCGGGACCATTTTGACCGTGACCATTTTGGCCGGATCCCAAATTAAGCTATACCATTAGTTAGGTACAAACATATTATTCCTTCTTTTTTTTGTCGGGTTGTGTCGAAGCGCAGCTGTGTCGTCGGAAAGATTGCCAAGGCGGCAGGGGAGAGACGGCGGGCTGACTGCGGGAATGGGGGAGATGTCGCCCTCAGGGGCGCCTCGAGCGGGCGTCTGCCTAATTGGGGAGCCGGGACAACGGGACGCACTGGTTCCCATGGGTGGCTGCCGGGTGGGGTTTCTGGGGTAGTGAACCGTGCCGGCTTTGCTTTCATTGCGTGAGCGGGCCGGGTTTGTGGGTGCGCCCATCTTCATGGCGCCTCCTTGTAATGTCCGTCGAAGAAAACATGGGGTCTTTGTGGGTTTTATTTTGGTTATCCGTTTGAGACAACATGTTGTTGTTCTGCTTGTGTGCTTTTAGGACCGACCGTCTACCAGAAAGAAAATAGCGTGGGAATCTGGGCGATTGGTTCGGACGATTGGGAGAGGGAACCTGACTCCGACTCTAAAACGGAGGGGCCAAGGCGCGTTAAGTCGGCGCTCCTTTACTTCTACTACGACGCTCCGAGTTTCATGCTCCGAGCGCAGGAACTAAACGACGCATAGCGTGCAAGAGCGCGGCGTACCAAGGCTGCGTTCCAAACCTACTCAAATGAATCCGAGTTACCCTGGCGGTTTATGTCACGTGACAACAAAAATAGAGAAACGCTGGACGCGGGTAGGTTTTCGATAACCACCTTTACCCTAGAGTTAGATCGAGTAAGTTTTGGAACACGACCAGAAACTATCGACGGGCCACACGAGCTCCCTCCGACCCTAGATACGGGTGGCAGAAGCCGAAAATATTTCGAAGATAAATAATTAGGCCCGTGTGGTGCGGCAGAGTCTAAAGCAAAAGAGACGGCGACGTTAGGAAGTTTCTACGAACGTTTAAATATTCCTGAAAGGTTTGAAGAGTCGCTTCGTGCACATATATGGAAGGTTACCTTGGCCAATCTATTTATTGACCATGCATGCATGCTGTTCTGATTTTAATTAAAGACAACATTCTTGAACCCGCTCGGCGATGCAGGAAACCATCAAATTTGTCAGAGATTCCCTGGTTCCGACGCTTCCGTCTCACAGCGAGACGGTAGCTACGCCGATACCGGCACACCGTCGTTCGATAACACGCCAACTCGTTTTTAGGCGGTATGCCTGAACAAACCTTTCCCGCAACGCTAACTTGTGTTTCGGCTTTCCAATCTAAGTATCTTTATTCGCTGCGGCTGGCTAAGCATTCTAAGCAGGGCAGCGGTCTGACTGTCTTTTCATCACAACTTTTCTGTCACCGAGCTATCGGCACGCTCGTTCGCTAGATCAATTCGTTTTCAGGCAAGACGCACGAACAAACCTTTTCATCAACGCTCATTGATGTTTCGGCTTTCAAATCCAACTATCTTTATTCGCTGGGCTAAGCATTATAAAAGGGACAGAGCGGTCTGAATGTCTCCTCATCTCGACAACTTTTCTGTCGCTGTGCTATCGGCACATACCGTTTGAGAGAATAATTTCTTTTTCAGGAGAGATGCACGAACAAACCTTTTTCGGAACGCTAATTGCTGTCTTGGCTTTTCAAATCAAATCATTTTTACCTGCTGGATTAAGCACTAATCAACTGAAAAGGGGCAGCGGTCCGGCTACGCTTTTCGCCTCGGTGGTCTCAACAGCAGCGCAGCCATCTTGTTTGTTTACATGACGTCACGGAGCGCGAAGAAGTCACTCGCGCTCCGAGAAATTCTCGGTGCACGAAGAGCGCGCTCGAGTCTCAGTCTCCGGTGGCACTCCTGTCGGTTTAGTGGAAGGTTTGCCGAAGTATCGCGCTGGAGGCTTTTTGGGACGGATCGAGCTGGGCTGCGGTTAGGTTCCTTGTTGGGGTTTTGGAGGAAGGGAAGTGCCGGGCGGCGACGTCTGGTCGAGCCCACCACTGTCAACGAACTATGTTAAATAAATATATCTAAGTTAACGTCTAATACCACCTGACGGAACTTCACTTCGCAACGTGTTCGCCATCAGGCCCCTTGTTGCAAGTGGCCGAACATCATCTACATCAACGACCCTTTTTCATAACTCCATTGATAAATGTAAGCTGGAGAAGATTTTAGATCGCCAGAAAACACGCTCACATGACTACAAATTCGCTAAAAATTCAGTCAACCACAAAACGGCAATATCTTCCTCTATAAAACTCATAAAAGCGCCTGTAAAACCGCTAAATTGTCAACACCGTTGCCAACTCCGCCACGCAATGTTTTTTTTTTACTTTACTTTTTGTTACAACGATGACAAATCACACATTCTCATAATTGTGAGAGGGTGGATAGCGGGCTGGCGTGCATGATGGAATGAAAAGGATATGCGTGCAGGGCTTTCGGCGGCAAATGAGTTACACCGCCACGCACGCGGAGCCGCCCAGCTCGAATCAAGGAAACTGAATCAGAATATTCTGGCGGGCTAGTTGGTTACACATACTAAATTACAAATAGCTTACAAACAAGGACAAACAAAGAAGTGGACAGGACAGGCGCTAACTCACAACTGACGGTTTTATATACAACGATAAAGAAGAAGGTGAAGGAAGTGGCTGGTGTTGAAAAAAGAAGAAATAATTTTATTTCTAGCCGGGCGCTCCAAGAAGGTATTAAAAATTAAACAAAGGTATAATGAATTTGAACTACATACGATAATATTTTGAAGTGTTAGAAAAATAACCTCTAGACCGTGTGTGACAAAATAAGAATAAAAAGGAATAAAAAAGAATAAAAAAGAATAAATGATCGTTCATAGGCCGCCGATCAGTGCCTCGTACAGCCTATTTTCCTTTTTACATCCAACAGGCACCACAGCCAAAGCTATACCGGCTCGAGCGCGAAGACCCACCCGGTGCCCCACCTCACACGCTCTCGTGCAACATAATTCCGAAGATTGTCATGTATAGTGGTTCAAGTATTGAACCTCTCTCTCGGTCAACGCCAAAGATGGTGTGGAGACGCAGTTTCCTCCATTGGCTTGTATGGTCTGTGCTTCAAAGATTTCCCTGTTCCTCTTGTCTTTGAAACGTCTGATCACTTTTGTGTCCGATAGCAAAGGTGTGCAGGAGCAATCTCGCACATGCATTGCTAAATGTCCAGACGGTGTTGACTTCAAAGTCAGAGCATGTTCTCTCAGTCGTGTATTTATGCAGCGTCCAGTCTGTCCTATATACACTTTCCCACATGTGAAAGGGATTTGATACACCACTCCGCTGTTGCAGTTGACATACCGGTGCTTGTGGTTTATGTCGCATTCATGATGTTGTTGCTTTACATTGTTGATTTTTGGGCACATTCGTTTTGATTTATCCGGTGCCGATATTACCACTTGGACATCAAACGTGGATGCTATCTTCTTCATGTTGTGAGAAATCTTGTGGATGTAAGGCACCACAGTCGGACGGCATCTCTTCTCTTTGATTTTTTCTCTTCCTTTGTTCTTTGTCAATAACTTTTCGGCGATGTCAGTCAGAACTTGAAATGGGTAACCCGAAGCTTTCAAGCGAGTCACTTGTGATTCGAAGCTTGACTTCGCTCTGTGCTCACATGATTTGTTTAACGCCATACTTAAACAATTAGACACTATGCCTCGCTTAACAAGTTTGGAATGGGATGAGTCATAGCGTAATAGCCGTTTTTTAGAACGTGGGTGGTACATCCAGCAGGTCTGGTTCTTGTGGAAAGTAATCTGCAGGTCTAAAAATTGCAGGATGCCGTCCGTTGGTACCTCAATGGTGAAGTTGAGCTGTTCAGCTTGTTCCAGAAACGTGGCACGTACACTGTCGATATCATGACTGTCACCCTCATCAGGACGAAAAGGGAGGAGGACCAGGTAATCGTCGCCATATCGAAAGATGCGCGAGACTTGGTTGGTTGATATAGTTTTAGCAATAGCCTGATCGCAATGTGATAAATAAATGTCGCATAAAACTGGTGCAACGCAGGAACCAATGCAGATTCCTCTCTTTTGTAAGTAGGAATTTCCATTGAAGGAGACTGCAGTGGAACAGAGGTAGAATCTTAAGAGTTCTAAAAATGCCTCCACTGATGTTCCGCAGTTGTTCTGAAAATTAACCCTCCCGTTGGCATCAATGCGATCGCTTACTGCTGCATACAGTTTATCATGGGGAATAGAAAAAAACAAATCTTCCACGTCCAACGAAAACCCAAATCTCACTCTAGTGGGGTTTTCTTTGAAATGATTGATTATCTCTTCAGAGTTGGGAATTAGAAAAGGATCATCCAGCTTGAGGGTCGACAGTTGGCGCAGAAGAAATCGAGACATGTTCCCCTGCCAGCTTCCTTTCTCAGTAACAACTACTCGAAACGGGCATGCTGGCTTGTGTGTCTTGGCGGTGAAGAACATCTCTAGCTGATCCTTTTTTGAAGTGGTAATTTGATTCCTCAATTGCGTTAGGTCAAGTCTGCGGCATAATTCAATAGCTTTGGTCTTCACTTTCCTTGCATTGAACTCCTTCATATGTTTGAAGTTCTTTTGAATGGCTGTTCTGGCCTTTTCTAGGTAAATGTCCTTAGGTGCTACAACGAATCCGCCTTCTTTGTCAGAGATGATGAGGTTTAAATTATTGCACTTGAAATGATCGACAACCTTTTGGATGCTGGCAGTATTTTCAGTTTTTGGACGTGTTCGTGAAACCACCGCGACGCATTCATTGATGCATCGGGTTCTGTCGGTTTCAGTAACCTTGTCCGCAATATCATGAATAATACCCAACATCTGCACTCCCTGTCTCTTTGGTTCAGTGCAGTACTTGGGACCTTTTTCGAGCACTTTAGAGAGGTTGTCCGGAAGAGTAGCATCCCCCAATAGCGTAATATGTTCACCTTGATTTTCTTTATAGTGCGAATGAAGACGCTTAAGATGAGGAACGTAGGATAGCCAAAGAAATTCGGTCATGTTACTTGCAGTGTGTAGATAGCTGGAATAGCGTAGAGAATGGCCACCGTTGGGGCTCGCAGAGCCAGCCAGTACACTAAGGCATGTCCTGTAGAAACGCACTTGCCTCCACAGCTCTGAGCGCATGATCTTGCTGATCCGTTTGGCGTGCTGCAGTGATGGACTTGCATGGCCGAACAACGCACTGACGTCTTCTGGCACCACGTTATGCCTGATCGAGTCTTCTGGCACCACGTTATGCCTGATCGATTCATTTTATGTAATCTCCTCCCAGCATGGAAAACACAAAAATGCGAAGCAAATCTCAGAAATGGAAGGAAAAGAACAAACAACCTGGAACATGAGCAACGGTGTAACGGAAAAGGCTGCAGCGCTTACAAACGTTGACGCGTCGAAAAACAAAAGCACGTCGAGGGCGCGTGCTTTCAATGAGGTAACAATTCGAACAATAAAGAAATCACGGACACGCGCCGCACACAAGACAATGGCCCAATTTGCGGGAACGCGCTTCCAGTCCTTGCTTGGAGAGAGTGAAACGTCATTCGGGTCACGTTAGCCCCGAGAATAACCAAGTTTTGTCTTGAAAGGGAAAACCCAGGTGGTTTTCTGAGCTAGCTAAACTAACGAAAAAACGGTTAATGTGCTTGGCGAGCTGGTGAAAGTTATACTTCCGCGTTTTAGGTTTTTATTTTTTCAAACTTTGACATAAATTTTTCGGTGTTTATTTTAAAATTAAATTTTCGTTTTTTTTCGGTGTATACGAGCATTCTATTTCAAGAATAATATATCCGTTTAATTTTCATGTCATAACCCCCTTAAGTCAGTTCAGACTCCGCAGTCCACTTATGGCCGATTCACATGATGAGCTTATCCGCAGATAAATTGATCAAGTGACAAGACGTCCACGGAACATCAGTCCCCCAAGCACATCCGTACGGAGGAGACGAGCAGATGACAACGAGGACAAACTGAACCTGTTCGCGGCCCTGCAATTCCGCGAAACGCCAACATCGCACTGTGGCACCGTTTTCCAAGGTCAGAAGTGATGTTTGCGACTACGATCACTGTGCTATCATGAAAAAGTATCGTTGTGTGCTGCTGTTACATACCGAGCGAGACAAAGCATCATGACAGGCTTAGCGTGAAGCGCCACTTGCTCTACTAACCACATGACACAAGTATCGTCCTGCTCCAGGAGGCTTCAGCGTCTAAGTGATGAAGTCCTGGGGTTGCGGAGGGGCATTTGGAAATGCCTTCACGCACTGCTTGCTTGTGCACCACTCTTCAGCACACTACAGCCGTAAGAAAGGTCTTGGCTGGGTGGAAAACTGGGTAGACGTGCAGGGAAGCTTGCAGCTTGCTAGGCAAGTTTTGACAGAAGCTTCTTGACACCGACCCGGAGGAGTACCAGAACCTGCGGCTTGACAGCTGGGCAAAGTTCTTGCAGCTTCTTTCACGAGTGGAAAATAAGAATGGTTCGACACTATAAAACAGCGAATGGACAAAATACAGTGGTGCACTATCTTTGTTTGTCTCATTCGAAAACAAAAATATTGCTGTGCTGTTGGTACTCTACCGTATAACGCTTTTGCTGTTGCTCACCCGCTAAAAATCTGGGCATGAAAGGGCACTTTGTTCTTACAGTCTTGGCGTCCGCTGACGATGGGCAAATCAGAGGAATAGCCGACTTGATGGTAACTTGACAAACAGTCCACGGATGAAAATTGCGATTCAATCCATCGCGTGAATCTGCCATTATTTGACAGTTATCCTAATATGATCAATTGATCCTAATTAAAAAAAGAACCATTGTTCTCTGAAGCATCGTAATGAAAGGAAGTTTTTATAAACAATGCCTGCTCCTTTGACAACGGAATAGTACGAGCTTTGGTATAACAGAAACTTTCCGTAGATCAGACATTGCGGATTGCAGACATACATTTATTCCATGCTCAAAGTAAAGACATGAGTTTGTGTTGGCAATGCCAACCTCCTGTGTAGGATCTGTAAAAAGTCCTTTATGACCATGGTCAAGGGAGAGGAGTTTCTGCTTTCAAGAACTGGATGGGGTTAAAGAAAAAGTGTCTCGATGAACAATGAATGCTCCAGGTTACCCACTCAGCCAAGTTTCTGCAACATGAACTGGACTCCAACAGAAAGACGTAGGATAAGAACTTCGAAATCTTTAGGATTTGCCAAGGGATGAAATAAATTAGATGCACAGAAAAGTAGGGGGAGGAGGATGGCAAGAAATTTTTGGGGCTTGTGTTCTTACACTTGAATTGTTTGTGCAGGAAGCATTATTGAAGCAGCACTTCGGTCCAGGGGCAATAATTCATTGCTAATCAAAGCCTGTTTCCAGAGATGCACATCAGGTGAGCGGCTTTTTTTTTTTTAAACATGAGGTGCTTTTTACGTTACCCTCCAATCCCAAAATGTTGTCCATCCGTCCGTGCACTTTGCCGCTAAATTTAGCGGGGACATTGTTGTTGCGTGACCTCTACATAAGTTAAGTTTCCTCTCTAAATTTAGCAGAAAATTGATGTCACGGAACCCACAGACAATTTCAAGCTCTCTGATAAATTTAGTGGAAAAATAGACGTCACGTGACCTATGCAGCAATTCAGTTTCCCTTCTAAATTTGGCGGGAAAATTGATTTCACATGATCTGATGTCATGTGACCCACAGACAAATTCAGGTTCCCCGCTACATTTAGCGGAAAAATTGATATCACGGGACCTATACACCAATTCAGTTTTCCCCCCAAATTTGGCAGAAAAATTTATATTGCGTGATCTGACGTCATGTGACCTACAGACAAAGTAAGGTTCCCGCTAAATATAGCAGAACGATTTATGTCACGTGACCTATGCACCATTTCAGCTTCCCCACTAAATTTGGCAGAAAAATTGATGTCGCGTGATCTGACGTCGTGTGGCCTATACACACATTCAGTTTAAAATAAGATGAACAAAATAAAGAACTACCTTTTAAATACTGCATTTCATGCGTTATAGCACTTTGAAGGTAAAAGTCACTTCCAATTTTAGACAATGTTTTTACTTTAAAGAAACAACTTTTCTCTAATTGTTTTGATTGAGCACTAGTGCCGTAAACTGCTAATAGCAGCCTTGAACAGTTAAGTTTGCACATCAGAAGGGTTGCTAATTTTTAATAATATCTTTTGTCTCTTCGAACTGTACAAAATATCTGCATGAAGGTGAACATTACTTTCGTTTTATAGAGCCAGCTCTTCAGTTCTGGGAGGAATTAGTCATTGCTAGACAATGCGTGATTCCACAGATGCATATCAGGTGAGCACCTCTTAATGAAACAACTTTGCTCTCGTTGTTCTAATTTAACACTAGTGTGGGAAATCTTGTTTTACTATGGCTCTTGAGGTGAAAACGTATATAGTATTTCAGGTTAATGAAGTACTTTAAAGGCACCATGTTTAAAGAAAAACTAAAAAAGTCCTTCAATTACAAAAAAAAGTTATAATGTGGACACCTTAAAAATGGTGTCTTAAGTTTCCTTTAATCTTGTTAGTAGGAGCGTCAAAATCATTCATTAAAATTCAGCATAGCCCTGCATGTTGCGGCACACCGAACTAAGCAGAGCGCGAGATCGGTAAAAAAAAAAAACTAGCAAAAGTGACGTCATTGGCAGGGTCCGATAACCCTTACTCACCATTAAGGTGACTTGGGGATGCCAAAAATGACTTCACGACGCTTTGGACAGATTAGAGGTGGAAGAGAGATTCACTGCATGCCCTGCTGCAATCGCTGCACATCTTTTTAAAATAAATATAGTTTACATTGACTTTCACCCAAGTATAGTGCGATTACTGAATTCATGGGACAAAATGCTGTGGAAGTCCGCTCCTAACTCAGATTTCTTAAAAAGTGCTTCAGCTTCCCTTTGATGCTAGTTTGACTTAAGGCTTATTCACACGATGCATCTTTTCAACGCGCCACAGTTTAGCGAAACCAAGATTTCGCGAAATAGGCCTGTTCACACGTGGAGTTTGACGCGCGAAACCTGTGACGTATTGACTCACGAGAATTTCGCCAAACCTTGTCATCTGCACTGGGAATACCAAGCGGTTCGCATCAAAATGATATGAAGTATGCACAGTGTGAAGAGACAGTCTGTTTTATTAATACCACTCAATGAACTTCGCCAGATTCGGCTCACTGGGTTTACTAGTCCTGCCGAACCCGGGAAGGACCGTGAACGTCAAAGAACAGGCAGATGATCTCGAAGCATTTCGGACATTTTTGCACTGCTAAAAAAGAAAGTTATTCCCAGTTACGAGGTTTATATCCGGTGCTTGCACTCGTCGCAACTATTGATGAATCTGCACCGCGCCACCAACCCGTACTGTAGGCGCCGTTCACACACCTGCAACCAAGTATGACCAAGACTTGTCGCCCGTACGCACCGCTCCTCCGCTTGCCGCTCGCCATGTTTGTTTATTTTCTTTCGGCTTTGGCTCGGATACAGAATCGACCGAAAATCGGACTCCTCCAAAAGCTCGCTCCTCCTCGAAGGTCAGACGTCATAGCGAAGTCGAGCGGCCATTGGCAGCGTCCGCGTTTCTCCTTCGGGTGATTGACAGGCCTGGGTGAGGTTTCAGCGAAAAATTGCTCCAGGAGCGAGGAAGACACGCCACCTTTTTCGGAGGCGCGCCACTTTTTCGGTGGCGTTCAGACGAGGAATCTGTTTCCCGAAACCTAGTTTCGCGACACAAGATTCGCCAACAAGATGCATCGTGTGAATAGACCTTTAGTTGCACAAGCCTGTGCCAGTGCACGAAACTAGAGCAAATCCATTGCTGTACTATTTTGCTTTTAATCCACTGCCAGTAGAGAAAGGTTCAGATTCCATTATGCCCAAAAAGCTAAACCATTAATTTGAATGTGACATACAGTAGACTCTCATTAATTCAAACTCCAGAAGCCTCGAATTTTGCATGAATTATCAAAAGCTCGAATTATTAGAAGTTCATCTAAATATGTTGCAAGATAAATTATGATTTGCTAAATGGATGGCTACACACAAAAAACAGATATTTGATGATTTCCTCTAACAGGCCTACTAATCATAAGCAGGTATGCCACTCATGAAACATTGGTGAAATTTATGACACCAATTTATTCACCCCTCAAGAATGTTGTTTATTGGGGACTGTTTAGACAGCACATGACACCTCACAATAATTTTAAGTCTGTTCAAACAGCAAAAAAGTTGTCTATTATGGACTATTAAGCAAGGACCCATGAGTGATGAACACGGGCATTGTGCTGCAGTTTCTATAGCAACTTGCATGAACGCTGCGACGTAAAGCCATGCCTCCACATCACAGCATCCGCGCAAGTTGCTGTGGAAACTGCCGCGCGGCACCCCTTTTTCAGAGCCGTATATTGGGAGAGTTTGGCCAGTGGGTGTGGCGACGAAGGCGCCGGAGAGGAGAAAAGTAAATGAAAGGGAGGAGAGCGCAGAAGAAGCGAGAGAGAAAGATGGGAGCAGAGAGGAGACGACCGCCATTTTTTCGCAATGCTGTTGGAGACTGGTCGGAGAAGAGCACTGCTGAGGCTATGCGTCGTCTGCTACGGGCCGACTTCTTTTTCTCCTGAATAAACGTTTCTGGCCATACGTCGAGAAAACTTCATTTATTAGCTTTTTAACCCACCCAGGAATAACAGTATATCATTTTCTTGCCAGAGCCAGCGATATAAAAGGAGATAATCGAGATTTAGATGCTGATCCCAGGCATTCCGCCGTAAGAAGGAACGGAAATGGCGGCCCTTCCCACTCAGCTGGGAGCAGCCGGGAGTTCACGCGCATGCGCTCATGCCTCTCACTCTGCGCCGCGTGCTGATTGGCTCACTCGGGAGGGGAGCGTTACGGCGGCGAGATCATAGAGTGACCAAACTCTCCCCATGTACGGCTCTACCCTTTTTGTCGCTCATGTGTCCTCTGGTTCAGAGACGTATATAGAGAGAGTTTAAACATTCATTGGGATGTGTACGAGGCAAATGAGGAAGCACCATTGGCTGAAGGTGGGCTGGGCGTGTTCCAGACCGTTTTCACAAATGCATTGTGGCCAACCAAAAGCTGCGCATAATACCCTGGCGGTGGTTGCGAGAAACAAAATTAATAAGTGCTTCAAAGTAACTCTCAGTGACTGGAAATGGGGTGCACATGATGTTTCGATCGCGGTCATGCAACATCACGGTGGAAGATACAAAAAGATATAGAAGATATAAAAAGCATGCGCGACCAACAGAACAATTGACATAATACATGCGCCAACCGCCGAGTGCCAGGAATCTGCCGTCGAAACAGTCAGACTTCGTTTGAGTAAAACAGAAATCAAGTGGCACATTCGTTTCCTACATCTTCTTGCATAACCATAATTGAAACATTGTGTGCACCATAACCATGAAGAGTTACTACATTTAACACTTACGCACTTGTTAAAACTGTTTCTCGCTGCCATAGTTAGGAGATTGTTTTCGGCTTCTAGTTGGCCAAGAGAGCTTGTCAAGCCCTCTATCTGCGTCTGCTGCACGCCCTGGCTCTGCATGCTTCTTTTATTGACCAAGCTGTCTATACCGTTTTATTGTAGGTAGCGCCATTTTGAGAGCAAGAGAAAAAGGGAAAGGACTACCGGCACTTTCGCCCTTCCTGGAGCGTTAGAAAGAGTGAGTCCCGGATGAGAGGCTTTGCCGGTGTTGGGTGCTAGCATTTTTTCTTTGTTTTAAACTCCCAAACTTAATTAGAGCCACGGGCTTCGATGGCGACCGTCCCCCGGTCATCAGGACACCATTGTTCAGTTATAGGGTGCATGAATAACGACAGAAAGCATTGAATACTATCTGAGGACCTATGTACTTGCACTGAATCCGGCAAGGCGAGTGAGGGTGTTTCCGGCAGCAGTGGCTTGCATCCGTAAACCGAAAAGACTTTTCCCGAACGCCATCCTCTTGACTGTGCTCAGATCATTTTGTGAATGGAGCGCGCACCGGACTTAACGCTGTACCATCGATGAACATAGGGTACGCTCGCAAGGTGCGTGCAAGTTTTCTCCTGATAATTACCGTTTCAGCTTGTAACTTTTTGTAACTGAATTTATCATAATATTGATATTTTGAAGTGTTGACAATGACTCAGTTTTATCAACCACAACACTTAGTTGAAGGCTCATTTCCACCGCCGGGCGTGGCTGGAAATTGTCAAAAAGTTAGTTCTATCAGTTTTCCTGAATCGCGATCTCCTGCACGATACTAGAGAACCGTGACCCTATTTTGACCGCCACAACGCGACTAGGTTCTTCTTATTTTCAAAATTAGTACACAATATAGCCAGAAAGAAACCTTCAATTTTTGTTGCTGAAATTTGAAACATGCTCATGCATCGATTTCGAATCGTTGAATCATTGATCGACTCGCTCCGGCAATAGGCCCATCTCAACTTTGCTGTTTTCAGTTCTCAACAAAAGATACACTCATTGGCACGGGATCCTCAAGTAAAACTTTTATAAGCACCTATGCATGAGCATGTTTCTACATTTATAAACATCGATGCATGATCATGTTTCAACTTTCAGCAACAGAAATTGAATGTTTCTTTCCAGCTAAATATGTACTAATTCTGAAAATCAGAAGAACCTAGTCGCATTGTGACGGTCAACAGAGGTTCATGGCTCTCTGGTATTGCACAGGAGATCGCGATTCAGGCAAAAGCAATAGAACTAACTTTTCTGCAATTTCCAGCCACACCCGGCTGCGGTAATCAGCCTTCAACTAAGTGCCGTAAACAATGAAATCGAATCATTTTCACCTCTTCAAAATATCGATATTAATATAAACTCAGTTACAAAAAATTACAAGCTGAAACAGCAATTATCAGGAGAAAACTTGCACGCACCTTGCGAGCGCGCCCCATGTTCATTGACGGTACAGCGTTAAGTGCGGTGCGCGCTCCATTCACAAAATGTTCCGAGCACAGTCGAGAGGATGACGTTGGGGAAAAGTCTTTTCGGTTTACGGATGCAAGCCACTGCTGCCGGAAACACCCTCACTCGCCTTGCCGGATTCAGTGCAAGCTACATAGGTCCTCAGTGGTATTCAACGCTTTCTGTCATTATTCGTGCAGCCTATAACCGAGCAATGATGTGCCGATGACTGGGTGACTGTCGCCATCCAAGCCAGTGGCTCTAATTAAGTTCGGGAGTTTAAAACAGAGAAGAGAGCGCAAACTAAGTGTGAGCAATGCCTACACACAACACCAGCGAAGCCTCTCATCCGGGATTTTCACTCTTTGAAACGCTCCAGCAAGTGGGAAAGTGCCAGTAGCCCTTTCCCCTTTTCTCTCGCCGTCTTTCAGTAAAACAGTCTATATATACAACTCTGCTCTGCTTTAGCCCCGTTGAGTGCGCTTCTTTCTGAGCACCGGTACACTGCGAAAAAGCAACACCAGTGGAAGCAAGCCTCACGGGTGTTGCTTCTCCGCAGTGCTCCGGTGCTCAGAAAGAAGTGCGCTCAACGGTGCCGCGAGAACAAAAAGTATGAATTGCACGAAAGCGCCGTTCGAGTTAAGCGGCTTATGAATACATTGAAAACGATGTGGGACAACCCAAGTTTTTAAATTTGTTTGACTTAACCGGAAGTATTAAATATTCGAGTTTGAATTATTGCGAGCCTACTGTAAACACAATTCAACGTGCTTAATATCACTGAATTGTTGTGCAATTTTAATTTGCTTGTTTTATTTCTCAAACACTTTTTGTATTGGGTATTCAATTGAATGCAAACTTTTACTTTGGTTCAATTTATGGGAGGTTTGTTTTATATGTCATGAACAGTAGAAAGGTGGGGAGCTAGGCTAGTTGGTAAACACGTTGCTTGCCGACTTTAACCATATATGTCATATACAATTTGTTGTGATTGTGCATTGATTTTGAATCCTCTACTGCTCTTTATTTCAAGCTGCCCTTACATGCACCATGAAGATACCGAAGAAGTCTTCGACTGAAGGACAACTATAAGCACAAGCCTGGAGCGGCATCTAGATGGCCAGCGCAAGGACAACTATAATGTAAAATTCCTCCAAACTTAAAGCAAGGCATGCCTTCTTCCAATAAAGGTATTGTGGCGAAACTTCTTAATTGCTTTGTTTGTTCAGCTGTCACCTATAGGAACAGCTGATCTCACACAACAAAAGGCTGGCAATGAGTAGTACAGGTTCTGTGCTCTTTTTCTTTTGCAAAACATGAACTCTTGTATGTTTTGTCTAAGGATGAAAAATTGTACAAGTGCATATATTGAATGACGGAGCTATGAACTCTCCATACCAATCTGTACCCCAAAGCTTCATGTGACTTCGGCTTACTTGGACATGGAAGCTGTTCACACTAAGTAATGAAGCACTATACCTTTCTGTCTTTTTGAAGGCCATAGCTACGAGCCATCTGCACCAATCCTGCACCTCTGATACATTAGGTGACACCCCTGGCAGAGCTAGAGCTCTGCGAGGGGAGTCGGCAGATGTATCGGAGGTGCACGTCGTATGGATGGCTTGTAGCTTTGGCCTTATATAAGACGGAAAGGTATAGTTCTTCGTTATTTAGGGCGAACAGCTTTCATATTTCCTACAGACAGCTGTCCGTAATGTGGGCTACAGACGTTCCGTCATTTTGCGAAATATATGTCTTGTTTTTACGGACGTTTCAGTTTCTAGATTACGGAAACCATGTCGGCAATATTGAACCGGCAACTTTTCCCGTAAAATGAAAAACGGATAGCTGTTCGTAAAGTGAGCTACGAACGTTCCGTCATTTTACGAAATTATATGCCTTGTTTTTACAGACGGTCCATTTTCTGGATTACGGAAAACATGTCGGCAATATTGAACCGGCAACTTTTGTCGTAAAATGGGGCAAAAATGTTTTACAGTGTACATACGCGAAGAACGAGTCTGATCATCGCTCCAGGAAACAATGACGTGGCTTGCGTGAGAACCCGTGAATGAAACATGACAACATTTTATGCCAGAGCCTTTATGTTTCTGGTGGAACGCCACGGATTCACTTGCAGTAGTTCCAGTAGTTATTATTATTATTTGGCTTGTAAAGTTTCATACTTTGATGGTTTGAATACTCGTTCTTAATGTCCTTTCACGCTCGAAAAATGGTTGCCAAAAACTGACCAGGAACGGGCAGGAGAGCTGCGCTGAAAAACATTGCTCTCCTGCGGCAAAACTATGGGAAATAATTGTGAAGCGAATTTACTTTACGCTCGTTGAACCAAAGGAGGGAGGCTTACAAGGAATAAAAAAAGGCTATAGAGAAAAAACGTTGTCGGGTGCGAACTTTCCTTTCCAGGCCGCTGTTCGCTTGCAGGGACACGAGGCGACGACGAGTACGTGCTCGCTCCTTGGGGAGCGTGGCAAATAAAAGCGATCCTAGAACAATGGAGCCATCTGGCGCCCCTCGCGCGCCATAACAAATAAGCAACAATAATTTAACCGTTTCTGACAAAGAGTTTCGAAAGCAGCAACACAGCTGCTACCGAGTTCGAAGCAGACTTTGTAAGCAAGCGAGCAAGGAACATTCGTAATCTGAGTAAATATTGAATCGTACGTACTGAAAAACTTTTACAGACACTGCTTATATCTTAGTGCATTATTCGTCGAAGTTTCAAACTTAGTTCCTCTCCCTGCACCTTATTTGAGTTGGACATTGTCGCGCACGTTAAATATACATGCGACAAAACAAAACTATATAAGTAATAAAAAAACAAAGGCGAGCTGGTGAACTTTCAACATCTGGAACGCCCGAGAGAAAGGAACAAGAAAGTGGACAACACAAAGCGATTGAGACCAGTATGTGCATTGCCTGCGTTTTTGTTTGGAAGAGTGGGGCCTTCCAATTGTTCAAAGAAAACTGTTTGCTTAAGAAAAATAAAGAAGTCCCCCTCTACCTTATTTGATGGGAGTGCCCTTAACTAAGATTACAATACCAGTATTCGCTAACCCGATACGGGTATCGGCTCAGCGGGCAGCCGTAATGTTTTTCAGACGTTCCGTCGGTAGCAAGCCTATTCAGGCTGATATATTACACGCACGAATAACGTGTTTTCTTACGAAATATGGGTGTCACGTATAGCTGATATACCGAAAAATAAAATTAAGGAAAACACATTCTGGGCTTTATAGAAATGAAGTTACCGTAGCCATTCATAGCCATTTTATTTTAGAAATGTAGGGAATCTTATGGGTTATATGGTATTTAAATTTAACTCTGTACCTGAATATGTTTATACGAAAGAAAAATATACATTCCCATTCGTCTGGCGCTGGGTGCGTAATTTCGTTTTCTGAACTGAAGCCTTAAATCGGCCACGTAATAATACTGGGCTTCTACTTTATGGAAATAATAAACATGCAGACTGAAGGTGAGCAACAAGAAAATAGTAAATAGTTTTATCTTCTAATTTCTGGCCATTCAGACACGTGGTAAATGGTTGTATATTCAACGGCGTAACGCCGTCGCACAGGCCTGTTTGTAACATAAAAGATGAAAGGGCATCCGAGGGTGCCACTGCGCCCTCTTGCGCTATAAATACGCCATTTGGAGCAGAATCTTTACGGCCAAGTACATTATTCAATGTGGAGAGAAGGAATCAGGAAGGGAGTTTCTCGCTACTTGTAATACCGACGAAGAGTTGGACTTGCTTGCCTTCGAAGGTAGTTTGACGGGACGTTTCTTCTCGACAGCATGACATAACATTGGCGAAAATTATTTTCTTAGTTTCAGAACTCTGCGGTGATGAAATTTGAATAATGATTGGTTAATTTATTGTTTTCAGGGGTTAGTCGAGTTTCCAAGATCAAGCTACACGTAAAGTAAAAAAAAAAAACGCAGAAAAAGAATTATAATGTTTTTGACAAAGACATTTTTTTTTGCCCATATTTACGCCGTGAGGCGGAATTCATGTGGGGGTAGCCATGCTCTAGGCCCCATCCAAAACGGAAGCTGCTTAGCTTGCTAAGCGCCGTTTCTCCGCTTTCAGTCGTTAAAGAGATGGTAGACGCGTGAAATGTTCGTTCTAAAATTGTGTGTCCGTGCCATAGCAGTATTTGTATCGAGAATATTTCTCAGTTTCAGAAACAAAAAAATTAGATAGCGTCATCATTGTTTTCAAAAACATCCCAGATTGGCTTTTCTGCTGTGGTTTCAAACAATAGGGAGTTTTCATAGATCGCGTCTTCAGTCCTGCAACGCTCTGCGCAACTCGCTACGAGATCGGGAACTCTGCAGTCAAGGCCAACGGCGCACATGCGCTCTTGCGGCGTCTTCGTTGCGGAGAGCGTAGCAGAGTAGGGAAAACGGTCTACAGAAACACCCTACTAGCAAACATGGCTGCCGGCGTTTGCGGCGTGCTTAACGAGCGTATCTTGTTCAGCTAGTTTATTGTCACGAAAGCGAGTCGTTCTGCGTTCACCGAGGTGTTTAGAGGAAGATCTTCTCCACGGACCTAGTTTGCAGCAGACAACTGTCGCAAGTATACGCGCCTGGGGAAGCGCTGTGCGGCTACTGGTTTTCGTAGCGGGATTGGTCTAAGACTAGAGTCACCCGTAAACTATTTTGTTCGATCAGGCTTGATTCGTCCGTTTGGGCTTGTTGATGACAAATAAAGACGTTGGTTCTTGTAAAAACAGCCCGGCTGCTCTCCGAAGTTTGCAACCGTCGGGACTGTGACCATGGTTTAAATATTAAGATACCTAAACAGGTAAACATCTACGAGTCATTTCAAGGGATGGCAATCGGGCACTCGCCTCACATCAAGTTTGTCCAGGTATGTACTCGTTATTTCGATTCTAAAGGCAAGTAGCTTTCAAGTTTTGCAACGTAACGCGGCCTAAAAATATTCGCTTTGGCGGTTGGGCCGTTAAAGCGAATATTTTTAGGTCACTTTTTCATCGAGTGTTATGACGCAAACCCCCCCCCCTAGCTCGCGGATGCCATGAGAAAAACAACGAGAACAAAAAACTGAAAGGACTGCACATTTATTTTGTTTATTAGTTTTTGAGTCTTCTCGGTCGCTTTTTAGCGCACATCGACAGACGTTGATATAGATGCTTACACTGGACCGTGGCTTGTTCATGGTAGATCGTTAGAACAGCACTTCCATGGTCTCGTTCCGAGAGCATTGCAGCCGTTTTCAGACGGCGGGGGAATAACAGACGGACTGAGGCGACAACAAACGCCGATGCGGCTCTTTCATGGCCGCATCTTACGGGCGATGCAAGCGACGATAGACGGGGGTTGAAATAGCAGAAGATTCCGGAGGCTGCCGCGTCTGCTCGCATGACTAGCAGGCGGTGTCAGACACCTGACTTGACGCACCGGACGTCGCGATAGGGAGACAATAGGCAATAGAGCGTGTTCAGTCAAGCAGCCAAGCCAATCCAGTAGTAATGGCGGGGCTTACAGCAGGCAGTGACCTCTACCTAAATTGTGTCTCAGGCCGTAAATATTGCGCAATCGTTTTTTTTTGTGTTGAAATGTTTAAAGAATACGTGTTCCTGTAGGCTCTTAAAACTTATGTTTTCTTGTGTAGCATAGGCAGCTGTCAGTTGGTTCGAGATATCTTGACTGTTTTGAACAAATCGCCTTTATAGTTTTGAATATGAATCGCCCTGCGGAACCAGTATCGCCTCATCTGTATTTGAAAGAACACTAACTGAAAGTACTTACTTCTTCGAAGGATCGGGCCAGCTTGAACTTGGGAGACGAAAATTCTACCTTTGTTTTTCACGTTTTCTCGTCTCCCAAGTTCAAGCTGGCCCCATCCTAGCATCTACCTTGTTCCAGCTTAAGTCCAGACGCACCCGAATCTACGAGTTATTGGGGCCAATCAAACCGCGTCAGAAGTGCAACTCACCGGGACTCTTTTGTTTGTTCAGCGATAATAGAACACGTACAGAAACATGAGGAACACCAAGATGGCGCCCTTTTGACGTTGTCCGAATGGTCCCATCAGCTCGTAGCATCGGCTGCGTCTGAACTTCAGGTAAAACGAAGTTTAAAAACACGAAAAAAAAAACTTTTTGTTTTGGTTTCGGGGATGATGTAACGAGTAGCGTAACTACGTTACCCATTAATTACAATAAGTAACGTAAACACGTCATCCACTACTATTTTGAAAAGAAGTAACGACTACGTTACTGCGTTACCGAAAAAAGTAACGCGTTGCCGGTAACGCCGTTACCGGAAACGTGTTACCGCCAACACTGTTGAATTCAAATACCTAGCGTCAGCTACCGCCAGTTCTTTGCGCTTAATGACTCTAGTTGCATTCAGAACGTGAAAATTAATTATTAAACCGGCAATAGGAAATATAGCTGAACGCGTCTCGCCAGCTGGTGTGGTAACCCTTCGCTTTCCGTTGTGTAAAGCGAGGTGACGGGGCTTAGGTCGCACATAACGCCGCTCAGACTCAGACTGTTCAGCTGTGGCTATCTACAAAAGATGAACACATTCTCCCACAGCACCTATGGTTTGTCATTGACAGGTGAGCATTAACACCGGTTTTATTTGTGCTTGCCATTCCTCGTTCAGCCTACTTGGGGTCGAACAAACACGTAAGCGTCTGCTTTAGTCTAAAAGCTTTTTGTTTTGTTGCATTATATATAGGACTTTGTGTTTTCGGAGTTTATTTCTCGTGAAATTTGGAGGATGTTTTTCGGAGTTTATTTTTTGCTGGGGCTTCCGGGCTTATGGGAGTTTGTTTTTGTTGGATTCAAGATTCTTTGAAATTCGGAATTTATTTTACTGCCTAAAATTCAAAAAAAGAATTCAGAAACAAGATAAATAAGGTACGGGTACTATCACCCGTTGTCCCGAAGGAAAAAGGCAAACCCCTTTTGTCAGTGGTTCGAGATTTCAAAGGAAATTGAAGAGGAATCTTTTCGGAACCACTGACCTTGTGCTGTTATAACGTTTGGTTGTAAAACTCCGTCTTTTCTAGTGTTTACTTATTCGCTGTGACCTCGAAATTAGGAGTTTTTCGGATAAATCCGAATTGTCAGAAAATTTACCGGGGAGGGTTTTTCGTCAATAGTGACAGATGGGCCAGTTGGTACATGACTTACTTTGACAAAAGGCGCCACAAGACAGAGACAGAGTAAGTAAGACAACACGAAGCGCTACTTTCAACTGAATGTTTATTGAAAACACACTATTTATATACCCAATCGGGCTTCTCAAGTAAGAATTCAAATTCTTTGTCTGTCAGATGCACGATGTAGAAGAAATAAACTGCATCAATAGTGA
>JABSTQ010002168.1:0-146299 GCA_013358835.2 Ixodes persulcatus | reverse complement strand
CGTGGATTCACCTTAGTATCAAATGTGTCCGACAAAGACGGAAGCGACTGTGAGGCGTGGACCTACGTTGAATCTGCTCAACAGCCAAGATCATGGCACGGTCGTTTCAAAGTAAGTTCCTTTCTTTGTTCGTTAGGGCTAGTTTGTTCTTTTTTCCGTTCAAAATGCTTGTTATTGTCTCTAGATCGCTTGCTTTTACCAGTATTACTAATTGTGCGCGAATGGTGTTATGCGAGGCTGTTTTTCTTCTTTTTGTTCCCCGATGCAGAGCACTCCGTCCTCGCGCTAATTATCGGTCACAAATGAGCGCTTAGGCTGCGTACTCGCTGGTCCATCAGTAGCGGCGGAACTTTTCGGGACATGGGGGCGGGCGGGCGGGCGGGCAGGCAAAGGCGGAAAGGGAAGGGAGGGGGGGGGGGGTTGATTGCCTCCCTCCACCGTATTGTTTACTGGTAAAATAGAATGTCTGGAAGGGAAGAGCGCGGTGCCCCTCCATCGCCGAAGACGTTTGACGCTACGGGTGGATTCTGCGTCCGGAGAGCTGGGCCAGTCAAAAGGCAGCGATTGATTGATCGAGCAAGTGCGTAGCTTCCGCCGCCCAGTCGTCTGCAGACGACTTCATTTTCGCGATTCGTAATCAGAAAAGAGTTGCCAAAAATTGGTGCCGCGATAAATTCACCCCATGGTGTATCATGCATAGCATACCGCTCCCGATTGCAAAAATGTGTCCCCGCGAAATAATTTTTGACGCCGCTTCTGGGCTTCTGGGGAAATTTACAAGCATGCCCTTAATTAAGGTAGTGTCTCGCCAGTTTATGGAGATATATTTTGTTCAGTGTAAGTATAGTGTTCACACCTCACCAGTGGCGTCACAAGGGGGGGCGGGGGGAGCGGACCGTGCCGGGTGCAGCGCTCAGGGGGGTGTCGCGGCGGCGGCGGGGGGGGGGGTGTCCGCGGGCCACGCGAGAGCAGGGGGGGGGGAAGTCGCGGCGGGCTACGCGAGAGCGGGGGGGGGGGGGGGGGTCGGGTCGTTGCGGGCTACCACCCCGGGTGCCGCTGACCCTCGTGACGCCACTGTACCTCACCCAATCCTTTTTTTTTTTTTTCCTTTGGTACTGCCTTGAGCGAGCGATGTAGGTAGTAATTGTTTTTTGTTGTTGCATGATTGTAGTAAGGTGGTCAGCTGGTACTAATTGAACACTTGAAAAATAGTTGACTAAAAGTCAAGGAGAGTAACACGTTGACCACATGCAAGCAGAGACTCTCAACTCGCATAAACAGAGAAGGAAGAAATAAAGAATTCGGAAGGAGCTCGAGCAGAGGCCCAAGTGGAACGTGCTGATTCACCTGTTAGCAAGAGGAGATTTTAAAAACATAATTTCCTTGTCGGTTAAAATAACAGATGTATGGCTAAAACATAAAGACAGTTCAATCTCTCTCTAATATCTACGATGGATTGTCAGCTACTTATGCACTGTTTACACTGCTCGTGTATGTCAACGTTAGAAAAACATGAATAATTAGCAGATACTATGAAAAGCATAAAAGATTTGTTTTAGGCCTTTATTATTCCTAGTATGGGCAACCACTGTTTCAGCACATCCGTCTTTTACCTAAGCTGCCAAGAAACTTGTGTTTACACTGTTATGCATATGGTTTAATTAACACGTTCCACTTGGACCTGTTCGAATTTTTGCTAAAGCTCCTTCCGCATTCTATTTTTTTTTTCTTCTCCATTTTAAATGAGTTGGGAGTCTCCACTCGTATGTAGTGTATGTATTCTTCCCCCTTATTCCTTGTTTTTTGTGTGCCATTTTTCGAGATGTTCAATCAGAAGGAACTCACCACCTTACTACGTGGAAAGGCTGTTGCTAATTCTAAAGTTTCTTCAAAATAATCTACCTGACATCTTTGCCTTACGCTCCAGTTTCTGAAGCTCACGTTCTCCGAACACAGCCTTTCTGATTCCTCTGATTTCTCTGATCCTCGATCTTTCTTAGTTTCTTTTGTGTTCAATAGATCGAGTTGCGAGTGTGCACCAGTCTGCGTCCTACGTGTTCTGTCCTTTTGTCCTTGTCTTTTTGTGCACATTTTTTTTCAAGTTGGTCCGTGGTATTTTTTTTTTTCATATATTCTACTCTGTGTCTTCATCTTTATACTTACTGCAGCCTTTGCCAAGTGGAAGTTGGCATTCACCTTCACCATCCAGATGCGAGTGTCCTGAGACGACACAGGATGACAGCCTCCTCTACTGAAGTCCAGGCTTCATGGAAGACTGCCAAGGCTGTTCATGGTAAGGTGCTCTATATATTGAGCAATATAATAGCAAGTTATTGCTGCTAGGATTGTTTTTAACACAGACTGTGTTTATGGACTGGCCTTTGGCAATTCCGATGCCACTCGCGTGAAATGAAATCCTGTAGGGGAATTGTGCATTCCATTCGTAAGCGGAATGCTGGGTTTACAACAGAAGTGCGTCTCTACTTGCTGCCAGTGTTGCTGTGTGTTGTAATTTGTATTTTGTATTTGTTTATTTAGTGTTCCCAATAATGTCTAAAACCTTCCTATTGGAGCGCTTGTTAGTGGCAACACACAAACATGATTGAACGGCAAGAGTGGTGAACAGCGCTACTCTCGCCGTTCGCCATCGCCCATTGGTTTTCGGAGAAGTTTGCAGTTTTGGTCTCTATGGTATTTGGACATATATCGCACATGAACACAACCAGGGCGCTGTACCTACAATTCAACACTCGAAAGATTTGCATGAATACACCTTGTAGCTCGTCATACTTTCAGAGTCATTTTAATGTTGCAAAAATGAATAATGACATTGGCATATTTGTTATGCCAAACCCTGTCACACCTGTTCCAAACTCTGATCTCGACGAGATCACAGTACCATCGTTTCTGTTGTAGTGGCATGCACGGCGGACTCTATACTTGTTTTGCTTCAATCTTTGTAAGGGGGACGCTGTAATCAAATTCTTCTCATCTCTGGTGTACTAGATAGCACCATATTTGCAGAGATAGTCTTCAGATTTTGTAGTTTCATCGAAATATGTTTCAGCTGATAAGTTATTTGTTATTTGGCTTGTAAATTTACAAGCTTATCTAGATTGAAGGCAGCAAATATCTTACCAGCAGTCATGGTGTGTGTCCGAAGTATATTGCATTAACATAATTGACAAATTTCTGATTTTTATTTGTCAGTGCCTCTAGCGAATTCTGCATGCTAGAATTGCTTTTGTTTGTTTGTTTGTTTCACATAATCTACAACACGTTTTCCACCTTTATACTCAGTGCGGCCCTCGCCGAACAGAAGCTAGCATCGACTAGGCCGATTCGTTCCTGCATCACCAGCTGAGCAGAGGTTCAGCTCCATGGCAGCCTGTAAAGGTTGTTGATGGTAAGCTGCCTTATATATACCGCTGTGTAATCGCAGCTTGTCCTGGGTGGCAATTTGAAATGTGTTTTTATGTTTTAGAAAGTGAAATTTGCATGAGCATACTTGCAATGTGAAACCTTACCAAGCCTGTTCTGATTTTTCATCCTCTTGAGATTTCGGTACAGCCGTTTCTGCTGCACACACACTGCCTACTTCGGCCAAGTAGAGACTTGATCCATATGAAGGTAAGCAGGTGATTATCAACTGCTCAGTGCTGTCTGTGGTGACGTTCTCTCCTTGCCAGACAACTTACCACGCTTGGTTCGCAAGGCATTTGAAAAGGAGAGCAAGTCAGCTGCTGCATGATGCTCCCAGTGCTGAGCAGTCGACGATCGCTTGTTTAGACTGATATAAATCATGACTGTACTTCAAGCTCGGCAAGCACAGCACTTGTCTGATTCAGCCTAGCTCCGGCGTGTAGAGCGGTATGTGTAGAGCTAGTTGACTTGTGTACACACAGTGGCTGTCAGGAATAAAGTATGCCCAATTGGCAACTTTAATGCAGTCTCGTGTAGTCCCATTGATGTTTTGTTTTGGCGTGCATGGTATGTGTTCACACTTTTTTTTTCCTCATTTACCGACAGTCCTAGCTGTCTGCAGATAGCGAGTGTGAAACATGCCAGCAAGTCTCTAAAGCAGTATGCTGTGCAATTTTGTTCTATTGTGCAAGTGAAGAAGAAGAGACTGCATTCCACTCCACTCAGCAGGAAAGCACCTACATGCGCACAACGCTCAGTCAGCAACGACCAATCGGAGCGCAGATGCCGATGGAGCAGACAATTCCTGCATCCCGATGGCCATTGCCGGCTGAGCGTTACGCGCATGCCATGTGGCTTGCTCGCTCAGTGGCTGAGCGGAGCAGTCGTAAAAAGCGCTCAGCTAAATTTTTTTCCGATAGGGGGTGGCTGACGTATAGATATTTCAGGCAGAGGGATGGCCGACATTGCTCACCTCAATTCTCAGTATGAGCAGCTCTCATCGCAATACGAAAATTAGGGTTCAAACTTCCTCTACTCCTTTCTGACAGGTTTTGAGGCATGTGTTCCTGGCAGTGTTATCGGGCTAGATATTATTATACCCAGATCCACTCCAATAAATTCTAAGAGGATAAAGTCAGTTGCCACATAGCTTGTGCAAAACTAAATCTGGAACGCACTCCTTTCTGTTTACCACTGTATTCAAAACCTTGTCTCAATATGTGATGGGTCTGCGAAGAAAATTGACCAGGTAAACAATGTTACTTAGAAAATAGATGTCCCATACATATTAACCTGCATCTAACAAAAACTGTACACTGCTTCTCTACTGATTTGGTATCTTTAAATTGATTTGCCTGAACTTTTCGCACCTGTAAACATCTTAAAGATGATCACGAGGGAATGTTTCTTGTTATGTGATGTCATATGCTTAAAGTAAGTGAAGCTTGCGGGCATTTTCAAGGGCTATGGGGCATGCCGATGGTAAATACTCAATTTGAGTTTGATGGTGGACGCTGATAATATATACTAGTTTGTAAGTCGCTATTTTTTATTTGATGAAATCTGCAGATGAGTTTTAGTCGTCAGGTTGCCATTATGTGGGAACACGGGGGTCATACTATGCAGTACATTATATGTTGCATGTGTCTACCTAATCTCATTAGTATGTGTACAACATTGAGCTGTATTTGCGACTCCAGTGGCCTATAGGGGGCGCCACCACCAAACAAACATGGCGGCTGGGAACAGGTCGCATCGGCTCGGCCGGGCCGCCTGAATGGGTAGCGCATTCAATTTAACAGATTTTCTTTTGTTTAATGCCCTATTTTATAGGTATTTGAACTGCAACGGTTATGTGTAGCCGGTGCACATATACTTGCAGAGCACGGTTTCGTTGTCCTGGTGCTTTTTGTTCTTTTCATGTCAAACGTTTGTTTTGGAGATTTCGTTCAATACCGAAACTATGGGCTCCGGAGAGACGGTAATAGACTCTAATCAGTTTTGATCAGCTAAGGGAAGTGGTGATGACTACAGAATTGTTCCACCGAGAGTAATTTCCAGCTAACTCGCATGCCTTGACCATGCGACTTATTTGTTTGCGAAATCGAGCTTTTGTGCGTACTAAGAAACAGCTCTAGTCTGCTCAATCAACACCACAGGCTGCAGGAAAATTACGAAAATTTAGCAAGCGCATCTTGAGCCAAGGAGCATGTTAACCCGCTGGCGCCCCACTAAGCAGCTGATACTCGTATTTCAATTCAGGTTTTTGTAGCAATCTAGAAGTCATTTTGACGAATATGCGGGTTATGTATTATATTACGTACTATGTCCTATTAAAGCGATATTAGTATATTCTTCGGGTTGAAATATGAGCTTAGTAGACTAGCTATTAGGTGAACTGCTGAATAAAAGTTTACATGGGCTGCTTGTCTCACGCCCCTCACCCCAGTTTGGAATTTCTGGATTATCATGAGCAGCTGGTATTGATTTACCCTGTCATTTTACTGCGATGTCGATTCTCTTTACAGGTGCTGTAATGAAGGACTCGCCTTCCCAGGTGCATGGTCGACTTGCATCACAAGCTGCATGGAAAGTGTGAAGAAAATTTCCTAGGCCCATGACATCCAGCCCCTCTCATCCAGCGCACTCCTCTGGCGACAAGCCCATGATTACCAGCCGAGCTGTAGCTTCACTGCAACTGACAATAAACAATAACGGTAACAATTTTGTATGCTTCATTTACTACGCATGTAGGAGTGACAGATGGATGTGGCAGACAGTGCAAAATAATTGTTTACACTCATTGTTTGTTAAAATTACCCTTGTTATGAACTACATCTTTCCTATTCAGGTTTGAATTGCACACAAAACCACATGTTAGCCTGTAAAACAAGACCAGGAACTGCACGGTTTCAGCCCGCTAGCCTGGGGCCTCGCTGGTATCTTGCGGTACTGCTGGTACTACGCCGGGGATTTGTGCTGGCAGCAGCCCGGGAACTCGCTGAGACAAATCAAGACCGGGAACTGTATGGCTTGAGGCCGCTAGCCTGGGTTTTTGCTGGTATCTTACTGTATTTCTGGTACTTCGCTGGGGATTTGTGCTGGAGGCATCCCGGGAACTCACTCGGACGCCCAGTGCCGGGCTTCCCAGTCAGTCCCGGTCACTGGCCAGTGACTGGCAATCTCACTGGCCCGTTGTCGCCCCGTGGGGCGTTTCCAGCGTCGCCCCAGTAGGATCTTACCGGCAGACCGATACCGCCCCAGTCCCGAACCGGCGAGTTGTGCTACTTGGGCGTGACCGATGCGGGGCCAAGAAGCGCGACGTCACAAAAGACGCGTCAGCGATTGGTCGGAACGAGTGACGTGCCCTCGGTCACGTTTTGTTTCGCAGTTTTTAGGAATACTGTTCTAATTTCAGCTTGAATAACCATGAAAAGTATAAATCGGACCGGAGATGATTACTAAACCGTAAATAAAACAGCATACTTATTTTTTTTTTCTTTATTACGCTGGACGCGAAACGGGCAACGAGCAACTATGGGCAAACGAACTAAATAAAAAAAGAATGCTGCGCGGAGCACGCTAGACACGTCGATGTCGTGTTTCCTTTGGTAGCACGGTACTCGAAGGATTCTGCAAAGTGGTAGTCATGCCAAATTTGTGCGCCGTAGATGGCTGTTCAAACGGTCGACTGAAGACCAGTAATCGTTCTTGTTCTTTGACGACGAAATGAGTGGACGTCCGACTCTGGTGAAAGCAAAAATGGTGCAGTGTATTTTCTCCTTCTTGGGGAGCGTTCCCCGCGGAGGAACCGGTTCCAGGGTCGTTGTCGCTTTCCCCTCGGCATTTCCCCCGCGTCCTTGTCGGACAGGGACAGGGCCTGTCTTCGGCACCGCGCCGCTCTCGTCTCGCCCGTGCGATGGTTGCTCACAGCTTTGCTGCTCGGAGCCAGCGGGCCCCCGCGTTGCCTGCTGGGCGGTCACCGTCGGCCTTGGATGATAGCGAAGAACGCCACACACGTACTCCCGTTCCGTTGGTGTTAGGTCACTGAACGGAAGCCCGAACCGAACTCGCTCGCGAGAGCGGCATCGTCGTCCATGTTGACAGATCCGACGAAACGATCGCGCCACCGCAGTGCTATAACCCACCGCGGTAACCAGTTTCGATCTCCTAAAAGCTACCGATACCGACTATTCGCACTTGACGTCACTCTTGCGTCACCTCCGTTTTCGGAGGCCCAAAAATGAGAATGGAGATGGTTCAGTTTCGGTTTCTTCAGTTCTTTTCTAGGCACTGAAATACGCGTCACAAATGTCTACAAAGAATTGGGCAGCGTGCCAGGCTCCCAAGAAGCCTAAAAACACCATTTAAAAAAATTAAATAAAATCGCCTTCATTGTCCCTTTAACTTCCAAAGCGCTTGGATGGGCAACAAACTTTGAGTGAATGGAATTATTTCAGCCCGCGGATACGGCAGGCTCTGCTTATCGATGCGCGATAACCTACGTCCCGCGACGTCCTATGCGTTCTTAGAGTACTATCGGAAACAATATGAGAGTGAACGCGCCTCCGCGTGTCGCCGCTACCTGAGGCGCCGCCCAGCGGCGCCGTTCTGAAGTTTTGCGCATGCGTGTAAAACTCCTGTCGCTGTTTTCGCTTTGACTGTTAACCCCCGTCTGTCGTCTGCTATGCGTGCGCTGGAGGCCGCTCGTGCTGTCGTCTGCTATGCGACTCCTGTGTGCGCTAGAGGCCGCTCGTGTTGTCGTCTGCCGCACAACATTGCGTGCTCCGGCGGGCACCCGCGTTTCCTACGCGAATTGTGTTTGCCCTGGACAGCTTTAATGGTGTTGATTTGCACGAAAGTCTTCATTGAAACACAATGCTTTTATTCTTTGAATACGTGGCCCTAACACGTGAAAACATCTGTTATGCCGTCGGCCATGTGCTCGACAGGCTTATTATTAGAGTGCTCATACTGTGTCCTTTCTAAGCACAGGAAAATAGGAAACTGAAAACAGGAAGGGAACGGAAACTCGGAAAAACAGGGGCAGCTCAACTATGTTGACCTGTTCGTCGTCAGGAACTCTAGCCATTTTTCCCTCAACTGAATTTTTTCCGGGCTCTCCTAGTTGAACGCTAAGCTTTGCAGATATTCTGTCTTGAATCTATTTTCATGTTATCGTGTGTCTAGACCTAATGAAAGAAGCCAGCTACTTAACACGTATCAAATGAGGGCACTGCGTTAACTTATCGCACAGGAAACTCCTGAATCATGTTAAGTCGTTTGTCTGAGTAGCGACGGAAACGAGTCGCATTGCAGACGACAGCGCGAGCTGCCGCCAGCGCGCTCATAGCAGACGACAGACGGGGGTTAACAGTCAAAGCGAGAACTGCGACAGAATTTTACACGCATGCGCAAAAGCTCACAACGGCACCCCAGGGAGGCGCCGCAGGTAGCGGCGACATTCGGAGGCGCGTTCACGCTCATATTGTTTCCGATAGTACCGTTGGAAGGCACTTGCGCCCCGCAGGAGTGCAGTCGGACAGCACCCTAGACACAGCCTTCCGTGGAAGGACCGCTTATTCAATAAAACGACGTTAGGTGTCATGTCCGGTCGAATGCACGTGTGACATAACTTTAACCCTTTCTCAACATGACCTGACAGTTTCAGATGTGAAAGGAAATAAAAAGCGTTAATAGCTAGGCATATGTTAGGCAACAGCTTGCGTGGCCTTTACAATCAGAATTAGGTGTTGAAGTAAGAAGACATACAAATAATTAGAAGACTTACCTCCGAGAAGCACCACGTTCGCGTCGTAGTGACCTTCGTCCTCGCCGTCACTGGACCGCCAATATGCTTTCACCGTTCTTTGTGGGATGTCTTCAGTCGATGTACGGGCTAAGTTTTCTATTAAAGACACTGGCATAATTGCACGATGGTTGTCCTTGTATTTGACGGAAGCATACATGGTTGAAGGTAACGAAAGCTGCACCACTGACCACGATGTAACGGCGCAAGGTCTGCAACACACGTGACACGCCACACAAAGACACAAAACCAAAACAATTCAAGGTGGGGATTGGCTTGGATCACCGTGGCTTGGATGGAAGCGACCAAATTTTATGTTTTTTCTTCAAATTATTTTTGCACTTTATAAGTGCTTTCCTACGTATAAAGTTTTGTATGACTTTAAAATTGTTTTAAACGCACTTAAATTCAGTGTAAAAGTAAGAAAGGTCTGTAATGAAGTAAACTATATCTCTTTTGACAACTGAACAAAATGTTTGAAGCGGGCATGTTTGCGCCATCTTGGAACACCTTTCGCGAAGGCCTAGAGGTTTCGGAGGTGAAAACAAAACACAACTTAAAAACAATCCAATTGGATATAAATTCCACTAAATTTTTGTCATCTAACCACCTATAAAAAAGCCACAACTGTAAAATCAAGAAAAATACCTAATTACTTTTAACCCAATCTTTGGCTAAATGCGGTAAAAGGCGGTGGCTGCGCACTGCACGGGCGGTACAACTACACAAATCCCAACTGCACTTTTGTTATAATTGGTCATTCAATAAACATAATGCAAAACTCGTTGATAGGGACGGACAACCCTGTTGAAGGGACGAACTCGCGACTTCCCGTAATGGCAATCAATCTGATAAATAGCTATATCCGCAGTCGCGATCTGAGCAGGAATTTTCTGCAGGTCGTGCTCAACGTTGGGTCGTGCCACCGTAGCCGTGCTACTGTAGCTGTGCTAGGCCTTAGGTACTGTACCGTAGGACTTTTTTGTCAGTGTTTTTCCTGCCTAGGACGTTCCGCGCTGATCCAGTTTATGTTTGCATTGCGTATCTCGGCGTGAGCATGGCAAACCCGACGCCGAAGCGACACCGGAGGCTCTTATACATGGAGAAAGGAAATGCTTTTAACGTGCCAAGGTCCACGCTGTCGCGCGAGAGAAAAGAATTGGTTGTCTTCAATGAGGACAGTACCGATGGCCATCCAGGACCAAGCACGAGCTTTGATGTCACTGCCACGGCTCCCCCTGAAGCTGCCCCTGGCTGTCCTGGCGCTCAGGTACTAGAAGAGTCATCTACGGCGCCTCACAGTGGTGTACCTCATTCTCCGGAGGAATCGTCGTCCGAGAGTGACATAGAGAGCGACTTTGAATTCAGCGACGTTGACTCCCAAGGCTCAAGCAGTGGGACGTTTGCTCAAGCTGGGGCATCAAGCGACGTTGACTCCCAAGGATCAAGCAGTGGGACATTTGCTCAAGCTGTGACATCAAGCGACGCTGACTCCCAAGGCTCAAACAGTGTGACGTTTGCTCAAGCAGGGACATCATGCGACGTTGACTCCCAAGGCTCAAGCAGTGGGACATTTGCTCAAGCTGGGATATTAAGCGACGCTGACTCCCAAGGCTCAAACAGTGGGATGTTTGCTCAAGCTGGGACATCATGCGACGTTGACTCCCAAGGCTCAAGCAGTGGGGCGTTTGCTCAAGCTGGGACATTAAGCGACGTTGACTCCCAAAGCTCAAGCAGTGGGACGTTCGCTCAAGCTGGCACATTAGGCGACAGTGACTCCGAAGACTCAAGCAGTGGGACGTTCGCTCAAGCTGGCCCATCGAGCGACGTTGACTCCCAAGGCTCAAGAAGTGGGATGTTTGCTCAAGCTGGGATTTCATGTGAGGAGCTTTCATCTGCTCTCCAGGCACTAGGCACCGCAACCTTGCCGAACTCGACGACAAGGAAGGCGGAGGCGGTGGCTCTGGTAATGGCGTTCATGGTGGCAGGTGGGAGCACCTGGACTGACCTGGATCACCTTTTGGTATTGATAAATACACTCTTCGCACCTGCAGAAGATGTTTTGCCACGAAGCAAGTATTTTTTTCGTAAGTTGTGGGAATCCAAAGCGAAATCCTCGACCGACCTTCACTTTTACTGCAAGCACTGCAGCGACCTCATGACAGAACAGGCTGGCAGCAGAGGACTTACATGCCAAACATGTGGGCGGCAAAGTACGATGCAGCAGCTAAAAAATGAAGGAGCGTTTTTTGTCATCTTTAAGATGCATGATCAGGTCCGACATGTTATCATGAAAACAGAACGCATTCTACATGATGGCCTTCAGACGGGCTTTCCAGCCACTGACAGCATCAGCGACATAACACAAGGCAAAGCCTACAGAGATCTGAGAGCTTCAGTGCCCCTCAAGAACGACGACCTGACGCTGACGTTAAACACTGATGGCAGCCCCGTCTTCTCTTCTTCAGGCGCTTCAGTGTGGCCTATTCAATTCCTTGTGAATGAGCTACCAGTCCCTGAGCGGTTCAAGCACTGTACAGTTGCAGGACTGTGGTTTGGCAAGGGACATCCGAACATGGCACTGTTCATACATCAGTTTGTGGACAGCATCAATGACATGACTCCCGTTGTCTGGAAACACGAAGGTATCGCCCATACTTCCCGAGCCTACGTCCTTTGCTGGTGCCTCGACGCCCCAGCGAGAGCTGCAGTTCAGAACTGCATTCTTTTCAACGGGTACATGGGATGCCCTTACTGCCTGACAAGAGGAGAGCACCTGGATGGTGAGAAAAATTACTTTCTATTGAAAGCAATAGCCATCTTTGTGAAGCATTTGTGGGACACGAGAAACGGATAAAAATTGCTAACATTCCACTGATTTGTTGCTTGAAGCCATATTATTTTACTTATCTCAGTGCAAACAGCCCTTTTTTTCATACTTCTGGGCCTTCTTACTGGTTGGGCATTTCTGCAACAGAGTCATTTCTTGAAGCTAGGCAGTAGAGATGTGTGCAGGCTCGGGCCGGCCTGAAAGCTCAAACCCAGCCTGACTGTCTGGTCGCGTTCGGCCCAGATTCGGGACAAAATATGAAGACTATTCAGGCTCGGGTTGAGCTGGGCTTGATGCACAGAGACTTGACAGCCAAACATTGTTAAATGTAAGAATGCGACTTTTGGAACAACATTAATTACCTTTAACATCTTTGAACATCTAGCTAGTAGCAGAAAAATTGTACAAGTTGTAATCTAGGCAACGATAACAGATATGAGTGTTGCGGGCCACAGCTAATTTGTTCCACTGGCCAACCTCGGCGAGCAGCTATGGAGGAGCTCAGCGAATGACATGATGTAACACATGTTTAGAGCTAAAATTGGAAGTTTGATACGAGACACTGAGCATGACATGTTTCATTGCGCATACTTTAGTTAGGGGGTCTAAACATGTTTTTGACCACATCATTCCTCGAGCTTCCTCAGCACATCATAGATTGACTCTCCCGAGTGCTCTGAGGGAGATTACGTGTGTGAGATGTTCAAGAATGGTTAAGTTGCAAACAAGTTACAGTGCATATTCTGCTAGAACATACGTCTGCAGAGCACTCAGCCAAGAAACTCGCAGTATGAAAGGATATTAACCAATGACGAATCTCGTTGGAGGATTAGTCCCTAAAATGCGGTGTTTGCTATGCAGAAGGACAATGACGTTTGCGGCTCTTTTTTTTTCCAGTGCTTTCACTGTCTACTGGACTAATCCTGTCCTGAGATCTGTCATTTTCCACCTTCCGAACAATGCTCTGATTAGCTTCTTGCGCAATCCACGTTAAAGTTTATGTACACTCTTTTTGAGGGTATGTGGTATATTGAATCAATCGTGCTAAGTTCTAGCGTCCAATCAGAGGCGCTCATTGGACGAAGCAAGATCGCTGTACGAATTACGTGGTTCCTCGTTAAACTTTTAAAAGTAGAAACATATATAAGAGTGACCCTCCTTTCCAAAATTGATTTAAAACGAGTTGATTTCAACCTGATCAGCTCTCTACATGATAGACAGCCGGGCTCGGGTCAGGTTCATTTCAAAGGACAGTCAAGCTCGGGCCAGGTACCTGCTAAAATAATTTTTGGTTCCGTCGGGATTGCATTCACTTCTAAGACCACAGTCAGGCTCGGGCCAGGTCGGGTGAAGACTTTATTGGTCCGGACTGGGTCGAACCTCGAAATTCCGGTCCGATCAAATCTCTACTAGGCGTTATTACAGGAGCCGTCATCCTTCTGTAGTCAATTACTGTGATAATGCTTGCCTTGGTTTACACGTGTGCACATCCCACAGAGCTGTGTGCACAGCCCAGCAGGCAATGAATTTGTAATTCCATTTATGCACATATTAAACATAAATTTTGGGCTTTTTATTTATCTATTGTTTTTACTGTATAGTTAAATAAAATCCAGATTTGAGTGTAGATAGCCCAGGCTTTTCTTATAGGATTTTTTCTGTCCTCAACATTTTTGCATGTTAAAAAATAATTTGAGTTCATTCGATTTGCACCATGGAACTATATACTCATCATAACTATGGCTTTGTTGTATCTTGACAGGATGCTTGCGATACGTCAATTTGAAGGACACTACTCCAAGGACCCCTGCAGGTGTCCTGAGAGACATGGAAATTGCACGGGAGCTGGGTGGAACCTTTCCCATTAATGGTTACTTTGGGCCATCACCAACAGTAAACCTCCCACACTTCAACCTCGTGTGGGGGTTTACTGTGGAATACATGCATGCTGTGCTTCTGGGTGTTGCAAAACAAGTCACGGAGATGCAGCTGTCGTCTTCTAACTCTCAGGAGCGGTACTATATAGGTAAGTGTCATTATTGCATCTCAGATACTTTGAGAAATTACAGTGTATACACCTAAAAGATTCAACACAGCAAAGACACAAACAAAAAACCAAGATGAAGTAGAAGGGTGTATACCCTTCTACTTAGTCCTCGTTTTTCTGTGCGCTTTGTCGAATCTCCCAACCAGCCTGCATCGCCACGCCAATTCACTGTATATACACTAGTGATGGACCGAATCTGCCGAACTTCAGATTCGGCATTCGGCGAAAATTCGGCAAATGTCTGCGCACGCGCGAGAACGCGACGGAGCCATAGATTGCAAATGGACGCCGTGCAGTCGTGCGGTACCATTGTGCAGTGTAGTACAACCAGTGGTTACGGCGCAGTGTGGCAACACGGTAGCTGCGCGTTTGTGAGCGAGTGTGGTTCTCTTCAATATTTTTGCCTCAAGAATAGAAGATCGACCAGTTATTTACGCAGTCCACTGCGCAAGTGACAAATGATGCCGTGCATTCTGAAACATTGGTCGACAATTGCTTTAAAGCACTCGTCGCAATTATAACAATTCTGGTTTCGGCTCAGGAGTAGTGTTCCAAAACAAAATAATATTGCTTTTTCAATTAGTGTTATTTCGCTATTTTCATGTATCTACATAAAACTAAACACAGAACTATAATGCTCGACGTTGGACATCCGACATTCCTAACTTTCCCTATCTTCCGAAACATTCGTGTGCGCCCCAACACCAGAAACGGACATTTTAAAGGTTAAAAACGAGACGTTGCGAATATGGGACGCACACTTTTATGCAAAGCTGACGTCAAGTGACTCAAATCGAAAAATATGCATATTTACAATATTATTATTCTCTCTTCTGGTGAAGGCTCAGCAACCGTTGCATTCGTTTTCGGGCACGAAACGGCGACTCCCATAGAAAGCAAAAACGCAGAGTTATTGCCTTCATTTTAACAGTGTACACGCGCATGCAGGCTTGCACTCATTATGCCTCAAAGCCGAAGCTCTCGTAGCGTGATTCGTGACTGCGCCACGCTCGCTTCTACCCAACCTCGTTGTCGCGCCACTTCTGCAAGGAGTCACTAAAATTGCCAGTAAACACACAAAAACTACTCCGATACAATTAGCTTATAGAATATCACCTTATTTAGTAATAACTATGTCAATATGCATTACATGTTGCATTTAGGTTTAGAAAAAAGAAGCATAAAACCTTTTTTTCGCCAGAAAAAAACGAAATATCAACTTTAAGTCTGGTAACAATGTATTTTTGCCGAATCTTTGCCGAATCTTTAAAAAGGTTCGGCAAAAGTTCGGCTATGCCGAATCCCAAGATTCGGCGTCGAACTTTCGATTCGGCAAAAGTTCGGCCCATCACTAATATACACTGAAAGTTTTATGTCTCTCTTGAGGACATAAGAAGAATAGAGAGAACCTTGTTTTAGTGCTACAACAATTACCATTTGCATGTGGCAGAACAACTTTTCATTAAAGTTTCAGTTCCACTGTGGGTTTGACCCGACAAATGTTACCGCTGAAGGAGGCGCTGAAGGAGGCGCTGGAGTAAAAAAGCAAACTAGACGTTAGGAAGATAAGACTCCAATGTGGGTCTGCCGGGTATGGCGACCTGATTCAAGCTGTAGGTGAGCAATTTAGCCAGTGCAGTACGACTGCTCTACTTCGTGTCAGCATGAACTATAGTTGTCTGCCAATGCTGAAAGCACAAGTTCATTGTTTTGGATTACGCATCGGCGGCTGCACGAGTGCTTGAGGAGCGAGAGCGCTAGTAAAGCTACCCTTTCATGCTGGCATAGCCTTGCCAGTTAATCCATGCTAAGGTGATGCAAATGACTGTAAACGACTAAATTTTTGCGAGGACCTAATTTTTGTGAATTTCTTGAATCGCCTACGATTCCCAAAAATAGGTCCCACGAACAATTCGGGCAATATGTCAACACTACGGAAGCTACATTCGATTCGCAAAAATTTGAACCCACGAATAATTTTAAATTTCGAGCTTTGGGCTGATTCGCGTAAATTTGAGCCCGCAAAAATGAAATTGTTTGCAGTATAGCCTGGCGTGTTCAACCTACACCATGCAGTAATGATACACGAACATGGGCCGGTACAATGCTTATCCAGATCAAAACTTCCAGGGGTGGGGATAGAACCCAAAAGCCCTGCAGCACGTGAGCTATCGCTCTTAAGTATTTCGAGCTACGAAGCGCTAGCATCGGAGCTTGCGGGAAAAAATAGCTACGGGAAAGAAAAAAGGGACACCTGAAAAATAAAAATTTTTAAAAATTGATGAAGTCTGCACAGGGTAAGCTACGCGCTCATGCTAGCAGTTTTAATGTTCTTTCCATTGAGGGAGGCAGATCCCTGAGCTCTTGTAGATCTCTGTGTGCGCGTGCATATCCTTCCATGTAACTTGCAAGTATTTGGCTTCTGAGGTCTAGCCACCATACCGAGGATATCATTCGTGCCCATTTTTGCTTGCACAGTGGCACAAAGTGGTAAAAAGACATCTGGCGAGGTGCGATTCCGGCGCTACACCGCTCTTTGCATGGCCGCAGCATACATCTTAATGGCAGCTGTTAGCCACGCCCAGCGGCCACACACCATTTCGAAACCGCGCCGCTAGGTGGCACACAATTGGTAAAAGGGTTTATCGAGCACATCGACGTAAAAACTGAGACGACAGCTGACTACAATACAAAGACCGTACTGAATGACATGATATGAATTTCTTCAAGTTGCTTATTGTAAGTTTATATCAAGACGCTTCCAGTGCGCGTACCAGAGTTGAAGATGTGGCTTCATGGGTGTGGCATTCAGGGAGAGGGACAATATATTTAGTATAGCTTTGAGATGTTCATTTTCATAGCATATATATATTTTTTTTATTCGCAGGAAGCACCACTGCTGTGACTTCTATCAGCGGTCGCCTGGAGGAAATTCGACCACCACACTCCTTCACAAGGTTCCCAAGATCCCTCAGCACTCGGAGCCACTGGAAGGCGTCCGAGTGGCGCCATCTGGCTCCTGTATTACTGGCTCCCTTCCACACTCGGGATCCTGCCGGAGCAATACTGGCTCCATGTGAAGAAGCTGGTGGAGGCCATCCATATCCTTCTTAGTTCAACTATGACGGCTGCATCTGTCGACCGGGCTGGTCAGTACTACACTATTGAATTTGTTTTTAGTTTTACTTCGTTCGAAGCGATTGCTTGTGATGATGTTGAGTAGAGTAAGCCAAAAGGGCCGACCTCTTTTCTTGTCATCCTTCCTGATACAAGAAGGATGGAAATTGTTCCTTTGTTCTTCACTTGCTTTGACACTTATTTTCTTCTCACAAAAATGAGTAAAGAAAAAAGGAAAAGAAGGAATTTTCGCCAGGCCAAAGTTATTTTTGCAGTGCAACATTTAAAGTATAAGCTTTCTTTTCTTTAAAAAAAAACAAAACAGAAGTGCCGTCATTTGTAAACATAGACAAAAGAATGCACTTGTAGAGAATCTGTGAGTAACCATACATAGCCAAAGTCTCTTAGCAAAATGGTGGCTACCACTCAGGCGGCTGAAAGGTACAGTAATATAAACAAAAAGTTTTGTTTTTCAACATACCAGGAATCTAGCAGGTTACTCAGTTGCTCATTGAGTTTTGTGATGCTTATTATTCTGCCTAAATATTGATTTTCCAAAAACTAACTTTCTGTTATTTAAAGCGAAGGCTCGCTTTACGGGTCTTCGCAAAGGGTGACATCAGATGTGAAAAGTCGGTTTCCGTAGTATTTAGCAGCCACCCGGAGCAGTTGCCGTGGTGAGCTATAGCACGCACCATTAAGGCTTCGGTCCCACCGTGGCCATCTTGAAAGGCAAGACAGCAGTTTAATTTATTAAAATAAACATATCAACATTGAATCAAAACTTGCTATGCAAACATCTTTCTACTGTTGGGCATTTGAGGGAAAAATGTAATAGTCGTAGCTAGATTATTTAATTAAATAATTTACGACTAATTATTCCTACTGAGTTCATACTCCTCTAATGGTGTTAGGGGGGCGATAATTTTACATTTTGTAGTCAGCGTGACAATAAAGCGTTGGACGAGAGCGTTTTCGAAATTTTTGATTTAAAGCATGTTTTTGAAGATAAAACATTTGTTCCACGAAACTTTTTATTTTCTTCAAACACATTCTAAATACAAAACTTTGAAAAAGCTCTCGTCCACTTCTTCATTGTCACATTGACAACCCGATGCAAAATGATTGCCCTCCTAACATTAACATTAGAGGAGAAAAATATGAACTCCGTAGCAATAATTAGTCACTAATATTCTATTTAAATAATCAAGCTACGACTATTAAATTTTTCCCTTAAATGCCTAAGAACAGTGGAGAGATGTTTGTGTAGCGACTTTTCAATCATTTTTGTACTTTTATTTAAAAAAATTGAAGGCTGTTTCCTTGCCGCTCAAAATGGCCACGACGGGACCACAGCCTTAACTTGCAAGAGGATGTTGACGACAATATCGCAACATAATGTGAATGACAGCAACGTTTTACCACGCTGTGACGGGCTTTGGCAACCAGAAGCGTTGGACCGTTTTGAACATGCGTTGCCCATTTGGTGCCCGAGCGAATTTGGCGCCCGCAACACAACAAAATAGCTAGCTTTCATGGTGTAGAGTGCCCAGCCAATAGCTGTTTCCTTATTCTTTCGAGTGATTTGTTCAAATAAAGGTTGCGACGACTGCGACCGTGGGCTTGGATAGTCAGATTGTCATTGAGATTAGAATTACTGTGCAATCCAATTATAACGATATTGACAAACGCAGAAAATGCCTTTCATTATAACCGATTATCATTCTATGTGGACTGGCCTTTACAACTTCCGAAATAAGGCCCCCATGCAGCCGGACGCTCCATATTACTTAGCAGTACCACAAAGTATATCATGTCGAAAATATTAGCTTTGAAAGAACCATTTTACGTCTTTATTAGTCTTTAACCAAAACATATAAAGAAGCCTTGGGTAAATATTGCATGAAAAATGAAAATCCAGGCTTCTTTTGCAGAACCAGGAACTAGATGATCCCTTGGTGCGCACAGCACCCAGTTGCTGCCCGTCTGCTGGCAGCAGCCCGCTCGCAGGCACGAAATTGATCACTAACTGGACCATGAGAAAACTGCCGTGAATAAAAATTGGAGACAGACTATTGTCTGTGATACCGTCAGTGCCGTCACTGAGTACGCTGCCAATGGTGTCGTCTACGGCGTTGACGGCGGTCGCAGCAAACACGGTCGTGGGGCTGCGACGTCGTCACGGGTGGCAAGTACAGCGCGGAAGAGAAGAGCTCATATACTCGGATGAAGCTCGCAACAACGAAAACCTTGACGCGAATCCTTCAGTACACTTTGTTTACCTTTAACCTATGCCGAAACTACCAAGACTTGAGTTCCATATGCTTGTCGGCGAGCACGTTTTGCCAGCGCAATTTTTGAAATGCAAGGACTCACGCTGATGATGATGATAAGTTGGTTTTCATGCCGCGCACGGTGTCCGTCCATGGGTCCGTGGAAAGTTCGGCATCATTTTCTCTGTAGTTTTTCCTTGTCTTTAGTTTCATTTTTTGCCTGAATTTTATAGAAAATACATTCCAAGCAGCTCTGTTACGATTGCTGTGTCTGATATGCCTAAGATATTCCATTGTTGTGTGTGGTTTATTTTTACATAGACCCAATGGAAAAATTCATGCTTCACTAAAAACCGATCGATATAATCGATATATCGTTATATATGGTATCGTAAGGTGGATTGCACTGTGTAGGCAACGTTCAATAATAACCTCCCTCTGACTTGTAGAAAAGGCAGTAAAAATAATATTGAAAATGAGTGATAGTCTCTTAATGACTGCTGATCATCACTTCTGGAGCATGAATATAATACCTCTTAGCAATGTCTAAAATCTCGGAAGTCTTTAGCGAATGATGTGTGCAGACAGGAAGGACAGACAGCATTGAAAAATGTTTATTATCCTGATCATAGTAGCGGAATAAACCATCAGTCGTAATTTCTTAGCAATGTAAGCTTAGCTGACCTCCGCGAAACACAAAATATTTGGGGATAGTCAGCATAAAGAAAGGTCACCCCATACCTTTTGTAGCCCGTTTACTCTCTGAGGTCTAGCAGCTTCACCGAGCAAAGAGCAATCCGATAGAAGAAGCGGAAAATACTTCTCACATTGATTTTTTTATAGAGCTTTCACTGGTGAATGTCGTCTTGTAATAATCCTCGGACCATCGAACACACAGGCACTTAGTTGTAAAAGCTGATTACAGCGATGCCGATGCTGCTTAGTGCAATAGCAGCAATAAAAAAGACAAAAAAAAATCAAAAGACGCGGGAGTGCCCATAGATTGCATGCTGTGTGTCTGACTTAGGAGCCAGAAAATGCGAGGGTTTTTCCAGTAAAAGGCTAACAAGGAAATGGCTTTCAATATTTTGGTTTAGTTACTTATCTTTAAAGACTTAGCCTGAAGTATATGCTTTTCAAAATTATTAAACTTCAGAACTCTAATGATTTATAAAGTTAAAATAAAAAAATGAAACCACGTCGTTCCCTTCAACCATTCATCTGACGATTCCAAAGTGATGTCACACAACAATGTCATTCAAAATGCATTTCTCCCACAGTCTTGGGCGTTGATGTCGTCCATATCGATGCATTCATTACTGTGAATTGACTTTTGTGGCAGGCAAACGCGGCTCAGCCTAGATAAAGCTTGGTAATTATTCGCTGGAACAACCCTGGGGCCTATTTCTGTCGTCAAATAAAACTCAACACCTGTTCATATTTCCTTAAATGGAAGCTATCGTTCACATTCTCCCTGCCTGCTTCATTCCTGTTGGTGTTCTATAATGGAAACAAAGCAAATAAGCAGGAAATATGTGGAATGAATTACCCAGCGTCTATTTTTTCAGGGTTTGCCAACTTATGTTTTAGTGACACCACACCCAAAGTGCAAATATGGCACTCAGATTGAAGGTTAACACTCGTGTGAAATTTGTTTTTATGCTTGACCTGTAAGAGACTAGACATTTTTTACTTGCACAAATATTTCTGTGGCCAGAAATTTAAAAGTTATAGATGTGCATGCTCTCATACCTTGAGCACCAGTAAAAGCATTGCACATTTACTTACTTATTCTGAAATTCCGCAGAACTTTGTTTTAAAGTATAGTGGCTAGAATATTTTAATGGTGGCGCATGGGAAAAAACTGCAGAGGATACAATATTGTGACTGCCCCATAATTATGATGCACTCATGTGACTAAGTGACTTTTGTATTTCTAGAGACCCTGCTGAGGAGCTTTGTCTCTATGACTGGACGGCTGTATGGAGCAACTTCCATGACCTACAACGTCCATCAGCTGTGGCACCTTCCGGAAGCGGCACGTCAGATGGGGCCCCTTTGGGCTCACTCGGCCTTTGTCTTCGAGGGGGGAAATGGCCGCCTAGTAAAACTGGTGAAAGGCGCCAGTGCTGTACCCCAGCAGATTGTAGAACGAGTTGTTATGGCCCAGCAGCTAGAACAAACTTTAGCTTCATCGCTCTTGAGGGATTCTGTGAAAGCCCTCTGCAACGATATGTTGGGGTATCCCGAACTTAAGAACTTCCAGGTTGCCGGCAACGTGTCCTTGCTCGGACATTCTCGCAGGGCCTCTTTGAATGACGAAGAAAGGTCCTGCCTTTCGTCTAGTTTTAGCCCTGACAGCTCCTGTGCTGAAGTTGTAGAGTTTTATCGGTTTGTCCTTCAGGGCAAATATTCCACAGTAGGAGTTATTCGAGGGCCAGAAAGTCGGACTCATCTGTTGCACAAACAGAAGACCTGTCTTATGTCGTCATCATGAAGGTGCTCTTTTTCAAGGGTGTAGTCTTCCTCCTATGTCGGAGGGTAATTGTTGCAACCAGTGCTGGGTCTTTCCCAAGCCACATCAAACCCTGTTTGGTATCACAAGTTGGGCTACATGCACTCCGACCGCAGCAGCTCAAGGCCCCGTGCCTTTTTTTTCAATTCAAGTCTCCAGCAGCGAGCTATGTTTGCGATCTCCCAAACTTAATTGAGCGGGATTAACCTCTCTACCTCCTGAAAGGTTTAGTCGGCATTTTTTTCTATGTTTAAGGGTTAAAGGAGCTGTGCAACAGTTTCAGTGCTTTGCTTAAATAATTTGGGGTTGGTGTCTCAGCCTTTCTGAAGTAAAGAACAAAAAACCGCTTTTGCCTGCATGGCCTAGTTTTTATTTTAAAAATGGACAAAGATTGAGGTTTTTGGCGCCTCTCAACACCTTCACCATCTTCCGAGTCACGTGCATTCTGACGTCAATGGGGTGGCGCGGGGTTCCGGTGAAGCTCTCTCTAGAGCCATCAGTGAGCAGCGAGAACTCATCCGCTCGCGACCGCGTGACCACGTGCTGGCGAGCGCAGCTCGAACAATATGGTTAAAGGAGGAAAGTCTCATCCGGGTCCGGCCATCCCCGTCCGGCTTTGCCCCCGTCCCCCTCCGGCTTCAGGCGGCTGTACGCGGTAGCAGATAGAGCCGACAGCTTTGTGGATCTAGGATAGATGGCGCCACTAAAACTCCGTATAATAAACGTTTAGTCAATGGTACCTGGTTTTTGACACATTTATATTTATGTTGGAACGACAAGATTTATAGAAAAGTTACCTTTTATCGAGCAGGTATTCGCACAACTTGCTATCCCTCTACAAGACCCCCATTGATGTCATGCCGCGTGATTCTCATGGCCGCCGCTCGCGGCTGCAGGTCGGGGAATATTCTAATTTTCGCCTCGCGATTACGCGGCGTAATCGCATCATTTTGATGCAAGGAGGTGTGTTTTTTGTCATCTGTGATAAGGTGAACAATGTCAAAAGTAGAAGATGCCAACTCTCAACGTTAAAATCGTTGCACAGCTCCTTTAAGAGAATCTTGCACCATACTAGACTAAGTGCCAATTTTGTTGCGCCATGCCCCCACCGCGGCCACTGCACTCAGAAATCATGTTTTGCTCAATTAGGAGGGGTCATTCTTAATTTTTTGTAATGGTTCTTAATGTATTTATGTCTCGTACTTGTTAGGATTATTGTAGGAATCTGTTTCTCAAGCATGCTTTTTTATCAGTGTTTAATAGATTGTTTGAGATCTCTTTTTTATATATATAATGTTATGCACCTTTAATAGCCACACAACTGTGTGTATTTAATTGCATTCTGTCAGGGATGGGCAGTATTGCGATATGAATGTGTCCTGATAGTATTTCAGAAACAATTTTTTTATTTGTATTTTTGTATTTGCACTCTTTTCAAATGGTATTTGTATATCTGCATAGAAGTAAGTTTTCTAATATATTCCTACTATCACAATAGAATTAGGGGCCCATGTATTTTGTTACAGCTTTTGATGCTCTGTCTTTATTTTTGTTCTATTTAAGAGACATCAGTGTTCTGGAAATGGGAGTCTGAGGTTTTGTTACGATGCAGACCAAGATTCATTAAAACTGAGTCTTCTGTGACCCCATTCTCAATTCAGAAAGCATAATAAATTGTGGGGTGCTCCAAGCTTTACAAGTGTACTACCCTCCCTCAATGGGGATATAGCATCCACCTTCCAATTTTACACACGGGTGGGATAACATTGATTCATCTAACCATGCCATATCGAAATCGCTGCTGAAACAAGTGCAAAGATTAGGCAGGAGTGTGCTACCTACTAGAGGTGGCGTGGAAGGACACGAGATTAATTTTGAGGCCTTCATTCTGAGGAATATGTATTTCAGTATCAATAATTCTGTGTCAATATTTCTGTTCTTGCAAAATGCATTCCTGTATTTTTATTTCCATATTCTTGAGCATCTACTTTTTAAATGTATCTTAGATACATATCACAATACTTTTTTGAATATGTATTTCAGTACCAGTATTTTACTTGTTATTGTCATGTATCCCAGTATTTGTTTTTCTTTATACTTTGCAGATTATTTCTGCGTATCCCTGTATTTGTTTGTGTTTTTACATTAAAAATGGTTGTTGCAACACACAAATTTAGTATGATTCTGAAGTTTTTCTTTTTTCAACTATGCGCATTTGCTTTCCCTAGTTCCTCAGAAACTTTTGCAATTGAGACAGTCTTGTTAAAGGGGCCCTGCAATGCTATTTTAGCTGCTGCCTTTTTTTTTCTTTTTCTATGACGGTAATTGGGTAACCGAAAGAACAGGGAGAGTTTCAAAATAATAGTGCATCTCATTTTACTCTGAGAGTGGTGGTGTTGCGTGGTGCATACTCTCCCAGTTCAATTGCACGTAGCCCTCCAATTGAACTATACAGAAAAGAGGACACATGCAGTGTCCACTCTTCCCACTCTGCTCCCATGAGGTTGTTTTTTTATAAGGTGTTTACCTTACACCAGTCAATCATGTTTAGTGTTAAGCTTACAATTATGGCATGTCATAATTGCAGGCAACAAAATGTGCAGAGATCAGATTGTAATAAATATATTGAGAGCAATTAAGTTGTCATATATTCATCTGAGTAATTGATAATTACAGATACTAAATTCACACATTAAAATGAGCCTAGTTTAAATCAGATAAATCTCATGTGCTAATTATGTTTAAACGTTTTGAGATATATTGGGGGAGCTGCGACACCACAGATTTAGTAAAAACGAAAATACATTTACTATTCTCATTAATTTTCTGGAAATGTTTCCAGTGGTTCTGCAAAACTGGATTTGTCACCAGTTTTTTCAAGCATTCACAAACTGGATTATACATATCCACCATGTTAGATGTGTTTCCAGAAGGGTCATGTCCAGTTTTTGTTTTCCAGTTGTCTTATTTTCCAGTCTTAAAAGGTTGTCCTACTGGATATGCATCACTGGTATATATTTCCGGTTTCAAAACCAGCGTGTCCTAACTGGATACGCGTTACCGGTATATATTTCCGGTTTCAACAAACTGGAGATTGTCTTTCATGTTGGCGTTCCAGTCATTCCTTGCTGGATTTAGCATTTCCAGTTCATTTCCAGTTTCATTTTAGACTGTTTTTTTCGGTAGGGGGCACTGTTTATCTTGACGTCTTTTCCCTCCCAGGCGAATGTCGTCAACGTGCTCGTGCTGTCTTTGTTCCCCGCCATTGTGTTTGCTTTCTTCTGGCAGCCTTGTCCCTCCACGCAGAACTTGTGAAATGTAAGAACTCAAAGAAATTGCGAGACAGGTTTAGAACCACTGGTAAATTTTATTCAATAAACGTGAAAAAGAAAATGGACGGGGAGATCGTCACCTGGTTTCTTTATATAATAAACACACACGAGAAACTGCATGTTTCACTCACGCGGTAGTTAGCAGCGTCATTAAATACACTAGATAGAAAGCTGATCCCGCATTAGTGTATAGTGCGTGGCTAAATACAAATACATAACTGTTTCAACCCCCGTGCTCTTTATTTTGATCCATATCAGAAGTTGCGTGCACCGTCATGGAAGCTACAAATGTCCCAAACAAGGAGGGCGTCCCCTTGTGACGTCGTCCAATGTGGTGGTTGGAGACTCCAACGCGGCGCGAGCAGGTCCGGACGCGCGCGGTTGGGGGTGACACACTGGAGCGGGGAAGGGCACGGACAGAAAATGGGGAAGAGGGGCCTGGGAAAACTGGAGACCGATCAAGGACGGGGAGAGATGGAGGCGAGCCGGGCTGGACGTGTGAAAAGACAACTCTCTTGGAGGGAAGCGAGTCGAAGGGTGAGGACGGGTTTTTGGGAGGCCAGGAGAGGACAGGCGGGAATGTGGTCGCGACGTGGGCTGTGGAACGTGAGAGGCATGGCAAGAGCGCAAGCTGAAGGCGTGCATCGAGGGACATCGGCGAAAGCCCGATTTGCCGCATCCTGAGCCTCCTCGGTACAACCTGCCCGTCGAACCAGAGCCACGTCGATGACCGGCCCTTCCAGGTCCCCTCTTTCAAGAGACCCCTGCGACGGGACACCCAGGACACGCCGGGCGAGAGGTGAGCAACAGGCGGCCCCAGCACCGATATTAGCATCCGGATTATTTCGTTAAGACTAAATATCGTCCTCTCGCTTCTTCTCTCTTCAGCGTGGACCCACCACGAAGTATTTGTGCTGCCCCTACTGGGGTCGTCACAATTGGTGGCAGTGGTGTGATATCCCAGCTTAAATCGCTGAGGAAAACGGTGAGACCTTTTGCCCTCACTCGAGAGGAGAGGCGAGACGATGTCTCAGACACCGGTGGCTCAGCCGAATACCCTGGGTGCAGGGATGTCGGCTCTGGGGGGGTCTTGTTCCCTCGCTTACTGGCGACGGGACCACGGTGTGGGTCAGGAAATTCTTTCAAATTCTAGAGAATGTAGGTAGCATGGGGGGATGGCAGGATAGCCAACTCATTGGGATTGCTCGCTGTAAGATGGTCGGGTCCGCGTACGCCTTCGCATGGCAAGACGAGTGTGTGGTCGCAGTCACGACCTTTACGGCATTCAAAGCTTTTGCCCTCGGGTGGTTCGACGCTGAGCCCCAAAACGTGAAGCTCTCAAAGTTCTTAGCGGCCAAGCAGAATGCGGGGGAGGACTTGCGCGCGTTTGCCATTCAATTGCGCGTACTGGGAAATGCCACCCTGGGAACAAACGCGTTAGAGTGTGCCCAAGAAAAACGGGGAATGCGGAGACAACTGCTCAGTGAACAGATGCTATTGCAGTTTGTCGGAGGACTTCGAGACCCAATTAGGAGGTTCACCCTCTCGCGAGACCCCGAGACGTTTGACCGGGCGATAGAAATCGCGGTGAAAAAAGAACGCAACGAACGTATCGTTGACGGGGGCACACAGCCGGTACGGCGGGTTGAGGAGCCGAATAAGGCTCAGGACGAAGTGCGCGAACGTTTGGACAGGCTCGAGAGGCTGTTTGAACAGAGGTTGTCACTTCGTGGTGCGGCTGGAACCAGTCGGAAGCGTTCTCCACCGAGAACACCGCGAAAGACTGTGGGATTTCCCTTGCTGCTACCCGTCTCGAGGAATGACAGAGCACACCGGTTCAACAACACGTAAACATTTAATGACCGCTATCGCCTGCGGCGCGATCCCAACAGCCCCCGCGCATACGCTGCGACGGCCCTTTATCAGCGGCGGAGCGCCGCTCGCGTGGCCATTTGCCCTTGGCCCCCTCGTGGTCAAGAAGACCACTCATGATCGTCGTAGGGGCAACCTGGGCCAACCGCTTGGAATCTCCAGGTTGCCCACACATCTCCCCCCTTCCAAAAACAAAAACCGCGGACGTCTTAGATGGTCTTGGGGGGCCTTCCTTCTGGGTCAGCCAGGGTCTTCTCAGATGGGCGAGCACGAGTCCGACGTCAGTACTTCCGAACAGTACCGATGCGGCTGAGGGGGGGGGGGGGGGTCTGATGATGGGAGCTGCGTCGCCGCTCTCTGGCACGTCGAGGAACTAGAAATTAAAAACAACATGAGGCCATGGCGCGGTAGGAATAAGTGGCCGCGCACACGAAAGATACCTGCCCCACTGTGCATACGGAAGCGCGGCTACTTTCTCGTCTCCCCCCCCAAAACACTGAGAGGGAATGAACATAATGCACTTGGAGCTCGCGCTACTCCTGGTCATCTTCACCGCCGTCTCAAGTTGTTCCGCGGCAGAGACGGTGTGGAATCTTCCGAGAGGTGGTCCGGATAGTCGCCATCTGGAACCTGCGACACATCTACCTCCTCGGGTTCATAGAAAGCTTTTAGGTCGGCGACATGAATAGACCCGCAAACTTCACCAGATTCGCAATGCACCAGCTCATAAGACAGGTTGGAGAGCTTCCTACTAACACGGTAGGGGCCATCCCACCTCTTTGCTAAAGAGGCCGTGAAGCCTCTAGCAGCATCACTCAGCGGATGAGTTCGCTTCAGTACCCGATCTCCCACCTTGAACTGCAGATTTCGCCTCCCCTTGTTGTACTGGTTTGCCTGCTGCAGTCTCGAGACGTCGAGGCTCTCTCGAGCTTCACGCAGGTTTTCCGTGAAACGCTTCCGGAGATCTTCTGCGAACTGCGTGGTAGTGCGCTGCATGCTTGCAGGATCTGTGCAAAGAAGGCTGTTTCCCAGGGGAAACACGAGCTCTTTCCCAAAGTTAAGTTGAGCCGGAGTAAAGCCCATGGACCGGTTGATTGTTGTGCGGGTAGCGAATGCCATTTCCGCCAATTTCGCGTCCCAGTCTTTGTGTCGCTCTGTATGCGCTACAAGCATCTGCTTCAGGTTACGGTTCACTCTTTCCGTGATATTCTCCTGTGGATGGTATGGCGAAGTCCGTTTGTGCCGTATGCCTAGCGCCTTACACGCATCCACGAACACCTTGCTAACAAAATAAGAAGCGTTGCCTGTAATAAGCGTTGCGGCAAAGCCAAAGCGCGCGAACGTCTCGAGAAGACAGTCCCAGATTTTCCTAGAGTCTAGTTTGCGTAAAGGAAACATTTCGACCCACTTCGTGAAATGGTCGGTCACTACTAGCAAATACTGATTGCCGCGTGGACTACGGGGAAAGGGACCGACAACGTCGCAGGCAACACACTCCCAGGGGTACTTGCTTTCGACCGACTGCATTAAACCTGGTGGTTGGCCACCTCGGCGTTTCGCCTTCTGACAAACCGGGCAGCTACGTGTGTACCTCATTACATCCTGCCTCATACCTGGCCACGTTGCAATTTGGGACAACTTTTCGTAAGTTTTGCTCCCACTGCTGTGGCCTGCCAAGGCGGGATCGTGCATATATCTTATAAATGACTTACGCAGTTTACGTGGTATTACAGTCCGGAATGGCGGGCCGCTGGACCCATCGTCCGCCTGAGGGATGTATCGCAGCAGGATGCCGTCGCTGCTGAGCAGGTATGAGTCCAAGTCTCCGGGATTCCCAGCGTCGGCCGAGTTTTCTTCTGCCAGCTGGTGCATCACCTTATTACAAAGTCCATCGGACAGCTGGGCAGCCCGGAGCTCCTCTCTGCTCACCAGTGTTCCCCACCGTGAATCTGGTGTGATGGGCGCCGCATTGGCCAGTACCACCAAGTCGGGATCCACCTGCCTTTCCTGCCCGGGAAGTGGAGCACGGGATAACGCATCTTCAACGTGGTTAGCCACTCCACGCTTGTACTCGATTGTGTATTTGTAGCGCTGGAGCGAAAGGGCCCATCGAGCGAGTCGTCCTGCAGGGTTTTGAAGCCCTTTGAGCCACGAGAGAGCCATGTGGTCAGTTTGAATGCTAAACGAAGCGCCGTCAAGGTACATGTCAAACTTCTTAAGCGCAAAAATAATTGCCAGGCACTCTTTTTCGGTTGTTGAGTAGTTTCTCTCCGCTCCGGTTAACGTGTGACTGGCGAAAGCTACGGGACGAAGAACGCTGTCATGTTCCTGCAGAAGAACTGCTCCTAGGCTGTAATCACTTGCGTCGGTCTGCAAGATGAACGGACGATTCAAATTGGGCAGGTTTAAACACGCGTTTTCAGTCACAGCCCTTGAAAGACACGTGAATGCGGTTTGCTGCTCCTGCCCCCAACACCATTTCGTTTTTTTTTTGCGGAGCAATCGGTTCAGAGGTTCAGTTATCTCAGCACATTGCGGAATAAAGTCTCTATAGAACGCAATCATCCCGAGATATCTCTGTAGGCTTTTGACGTCATGAGGGGGTGGGTACTCCATTATTGCGCGGAGCTCATCTTCATTCGGGCGCAGCGTTCCGTTATCTACCACAAATCCGAGAAGGTTGATTACAGGCGATGCCAACTGGACTTTATCTGGATGAATCGTAAGGCCGGCCTGACGCATTCGTTCGAGTATGGTATGAAGGTGTACGAGATGCTCCTCGAATGGTCGTGAAAACACCACTACGTCATCCATGTACGCCATCGGAAACTCGTACTTCGTGTCACCGAGGACAACGTCCATTAGGCGTTGAAAGCTGGCGGGAGAGTTAGACAAACCAAAGGGAAGGCGAGTGAATTCGAACAACCCCCTGTGGCAAATGAATGCGGTCTTCTTTACATCAGCCGGATGAACTTCGATTTGAAGAAATCCGCGGCTGCAATCGAGGGTTGTGAAAACAGTCACGTTTCCAAGGGCATACATTACTGAGGAAATGCTAGGAAACGGGTAACTGTCTCTGACTGACACTTCATTTAGGCGCCTGTAATCAACACAAAGCCTTGCTGTGCCGTCCTTCTTTGGAGCAAGGACCACCGGGGAAGCCCATGGGCTTTTTGACTGACGTACTGCGCCTGTGTCGATCATTTCCGATAGCGCCGCATCAAGAAGTTCGCGCTTGTGAGCACTTATGGGTCTCGGATTACACCTCCGCGGGGGTGCATCCTTAGTTTCGATGCGGTGCCGTAGGAGATCGGTTTTCCCAGGTCTTTCCTTGAACATCGGCGAGAAGGGTTCCAGCAGTTGCTGGAGCTGCTTCTGGTTGTCCACACCGGAACACTTTTGCACGGCTTTGAGCACGCTGTCTGGAAGTAAAGACATCTGCCCGGCAAAGTTTAACGGGAACGCTTCGCCGCGAATACAATCCTGCCGTCTTGTAAACGGCGTTAATTTCGTTTCGCCTCCCAACAAATATCCAGCTTGGGCAAAGTCTAGCAAAACCCGCTCCGCTGCAATAAAATCTCTACCAAGGATCATGGGCACTGGCAGTTCTGGGAGGCATACGAACCGTTGTCTTCGTTTTCTGCCATGAAAGGAACTTCGTAACCTGACTGCACCGGCAGCAGGCAGTACGGACCCCGATGCTACCTGCAATTTCACGTTTGCTGACCGGAGATGTATCATTTTCTTGTTACATTCCGCAAATACTGCATCCCCAATAAGCGATATGTTTGCCCCAGTATCTAAAAGAGCGGCCACTGGTGTACCTAGTACATTCACAGTCATACGAGGTTCAAGAGACTTGGGTTTGGCTTCGATTCTACTCACAGCTGGGATGAGCACTGTTGGTTTCTCGTTTAGTGAGGTTGTTCCTACCCCCGTCGGCTGGTGCGAGTCCATTAGCGACCGGCCATCCAGAGCGACCATCCTTGGTGTTGAGAACTTCAAAGCGGCTCCGACGCTGGGGATCGGGCCGGAATCTGACGGGCCGACCTTTGGCTGAAAGGGAATCGCATTAGGGTCCAACTCAAATGCAGTTGCTTCGGGTAGCTTAGGACCGGGAACAGTGGAAGCTGTTCGCCCGGGGATCAGTGCAAAGGCAGACGCGCCGGGAGTCTCACGACCGAGAATGTTGTGAGATGGCTGCCCGGGTGTCACTGCAACAGCAGGCACGCCGGGAGTCTCAAGACCGCGAACGGTGTGAGCTGGGCGCCCGGGTGTTGGTGTGAAAGCCGACACGCCGGGAGTCTCATGACGGAGAGTGTTGTGAGCTGGCCGCCCGGGTGTCACTGCAACAGCAGGCACGCCGGGAGTCTCAAGACCGCGAACGGTGTGAGCTGGGCGCCCGGGTGTCCATGCAAAATCAGATACGCCGGGAGTTTCACGACGAGGAGTGTTATGAGCTAGCCGCCCGGGTGTCTGTGCAAAAGCAGACACGCCGAGAGTCTCAAGACCGCGAACGGTGTGAGCTGGGCGCCCGGGTGTCTATGCAAAATCGGACACGCCGGGAGTCTCATGACGGAGAGTGTTATGAGCTGGCCGCCCGGTTGTCGATGCGAGAGCAGACACGCCGGGAGTCTCAAGACCGCGAACGGTGTGAGCTGGGCGCCCGGGTGTCCATGCAAAATCGGACACGCCGGGAGTCTCACGACGAAGAGTGGAAGCGTTATGAGCTGACCGCCCGGTTGTCGATGCGAGAGCAGACACGCCGGGAGTCTCATGACGGAAAGTGTTGTGAGCTGGCCGCCCGGTTGTCGATGCGAGAGCAGACACGCCGGGAGTCTCAAGACCGCAAACGGTGTGAGCTGGGCGCCCGGGTGTCCATGCAAAATCGGACACGCCGGGAGTCTCACGACAAAGAGTGGAAGTGTTATGAGCTAGCCGCCCGGTTGTCGATGCGAGAGCAGACACGCCGGGAGTCTCAAGACCGCGAGCGGTGTGAGCTGGGCGCCCGGGTGTCGACGTGGACGCCGACACGCCGGGAGTCTCATGACGGAAAGTGTTGTGAGCTGGCCGCCCGGTTGTCGATGCGAGAGCAGACACGCCGGGAGTCTCAAGACCGCGAACGGTGTGAGCTGGGCGCCCGGGTGTCCATGCAAAATCGGACACGCCGGGAGTCTCACAACGAAGAGGGAAAGTGTTATGAGCTGGCCGCCCGGTTGTCGATGCGAGAGCAGACACGCCAGGAGTCTCAAGAACGCGAACGGTGTGAGCTGGGCGCCCGGGTGTCGACGCGAACGCGGACACGCCGGGAGTCTCATGACGGAAAATGTTGTGAGCTGGCCGCCCGGTTGTCGATGCGAGAGCAGACACGCCGGGAGTCTCAACACCGCGAACGGTGCGAGCTGGGCGCCCGGGTGTCCATGCAAGATCGGACACGCCGGGAGTCTCACAACGGAGAGTGTTTTGCGAAAGGAAAAGTGATGGAGGGCCACCGAGGGTCGATGGGAAAGCGTCAGTCCCCGGAGCCCGTCTGAGCCTCCGGGAGGCCCGGAGGCGGCTGCGACGGCTCGATCTTGTGGATCGTGTTTTCGGCGCGGCCGGCGGAGAGTAGCGATTTCTTACCACCGCCGGCCGTAGCCGTTTCCCTGTGTCTGAGGCTGCCGCCGCTGTTCGCTACATTCCTGGCGTATGTGTCCTGGCCGGCCGCCTCGAAAACAACGGGGCGTGGCCCGCCCGTCGGCTTCGTGCGGTGTCCCGCTCGTACTTGCCCCTCCCGAGCTCCGCGTTACCGGTCCAGAGGTCAAGAATTGATCTTGGCCACTGGAGGAGTTGTGGCGTTGTGAATGTATGCCCTCAATCCCGCTGCGCCTTCGTGATTCATATGCATGAGGATCTAGGGCTCGGGGGACAGACGCCTGGTTGGAATAGTCTGGTTCTCCCCCGACTCTATGTACCCGTGTGTTTCCAGACCACGCAAATGATGGTTCCAGGGTCATGTTCTGTGGAGGAGGGGGGCGGTATCTAAGTTCCGCGGGGATATCGGCCTGGATAGTGATCGCCGCTCGTGCCATCTCGTCTAAGTTCTGAAATGTGCGCCCCCTGAGATGGCGGTGAAAACGCGAGTGGCTTTGGCGGATGGCGCGTTCTACTTTCTCCGCGTCTGGTGCCGCGGCGTCGGCGATGTCGTACAGGCCCTGGAGAGCCCTTACAAACTCGATGAGTGACTCGTCCGGGTGTTGTGTGCGCGCGCAGCTCGTCCCTGATCCGCATGTTGTAATCCGGAGGCAGGAACTCCGCCCTGAACCGCGCCTCAAAATCCGACATACTTGTGAATTTAGTTTGTCTTTGCCTCCACAGTGCTGCACTGTCTGTCAGTGCAACCGGCAAAAGGCGGGTTAGGACGGTTTCGTCGTCAATTCCCGATGCAGCTTGGTAGTCCCGCAGTTCTGTGACGAACATCGCGACTGACTTTCTTTTTAAGGGAAATCCCACACTGGCCCCACGTTGGGCGCCAGTGTGGGATTTCCCTTGCTGCTACCCGTCTCGAGGAATGACAGAGCACACCGGTTCAACAACACGTAAACATTTAATGACCGCTATCGCCTGCGGCGCGATCCCAACAGCCCCCGCGCATACGCTGCGACGGCCCTTTATCAGCGGCGGAGCGCCGCTCGCGTGGCCAGTTTCCCTTGGCCCCCTCGTGGTCAAGATGACCACTCATGATCGTCGTAGAGGCAACCTGGGCCAACCGCTTGGAATCTCCAGGTTGCCCACAAGACCAAGGCAGGTTGTTTCGTATGTGGGACGTTTAGCCACTTCCCTCGGTCGTGCCCACATCGGCACCGCGACGGCCGAGCCGACATAAGGCAGATTGAGTATGGGGACCAGGGACAAGCAGGAGATCACAGACCACTAGGATCACGGGCTGAACATCAGCCGGGAAACTAGAGCGGCCCCTCTCTGAAGACCGCAGAGGAGGGGCAGTAGAGGAGCTTGTGGTAAATGTTTGTGGAGAAACGAGCCCCATTGTTGCGTGCGAAATCGGTGGCGCCAAGGTCCATTGCCTTATTGACACCGGGTCAAGTTAAGCTTGGTGAAGAAGGGAACCCTAGACGTCATTCTAAAGGACTGGCAGAATATTCTTCCGAAGAGCCACAGAGCAGGAAAGCTGGTAGGAATCACGGGCAACGCACTAGATACGGTCGGATGTTTTGAGATCCCGCTCACGTTGGGCGGTCATGAGATTAGACCCGCGTGCTTCGTATGTACAGACGGGCTCGTGTTGCCTGTTGCGGGAATCATCGGCCAAGATGTCCTCCGCGGAGAGGACATCGACGTGCTTCTCAGTGAGGGTGTCTTGCGCATTGGGAATGCAAGAGTGGAGATCACTAATTGGGCCCACCAAGTGAACATGGTTGAGCCGAAGCTGGAGGAGGTAGGAGGGGCCCAGGCGACAGTGACTCCTTTGACGCCCTGTGTCCTGACCCCTCTGAGCGAGTGCCTTTTTCAGGGGAAGGTAAGCTCGGGTGGTGTAGCGGGAAGGCTCGGTGTGCTCGAGACTCACAACCTAGGGGTAAATGGCGTCGTCGGCGCTCACGCGCTCGTGAAGATATGGGAGGACGTGACGGTTCCGGTACACCTGGTGAACGGCACGTGCCAGGAGATACGCCTCCCACAGAATAAGGTCGTGGAGACGCTCGTAGACGCTTACGAGGTTGGTTCTTCCGACCCGGATGCTTGGACATGCAACCGGATAGAACAGGTAGATTTATTGGATGATTTTGACTTCTCACGTATTACGACAGAGAAGGACAACCTGCTCGGACTCATCGACCCGCGCCGAGACGTGTTCTCCTCGTGTCCGTCGGACCTGGGTCGTTGTGAGGCCGTGAAACACAGGATCTCGACAGGGGAGGCAACACCCGTTTACCGGCTAGCCTGCAGAATCCCGTACTCTAAAAGAGAAGAGATGGAGGGGCAAGTCGATCAACTGCTCGCGAAAGTGATTATCGAACATTCCACATCTCCTTGGGGTGCGCCTGCCTTACTGGTTGAGAAACCCGATAATTCTTATCGTTTTGTTGTTGACTACCGCGACCTGAACAAGGTCACCCTTGTGGATCCTTATCCATTGCCGAACATACAGGAGACCTTGTCCCTGCTTGGATCTGCGCGACGTTTTACGGCAGTTGACATGACCTCGGGCTACTGGCAAATCGAGATGGACCCTCGTGACCGTGAAAAAACGGCCTTCAACACGCCGTCGGGACATTACCATTGGACCAGAATGCCGATGGGGCTGGTGAACAGCGCGGCTGTATGGCAACGGACGGCCGATGTAGTGCTCGCGGGCCTGCTAGGTAAGATATGCTATGTATATCTAGATGACATCATCATCTACAGCAACAAGCTAGAGGAGCATTTAGAGGACTTAAAGACTGTTTTCCAGAGGGTAAGGGCCGCTGGTCTCAAGCTCAAGCCGTCAAAATGCCAGTTCCTGAAACCCGAGGTCAAATATCTGGGTCACATTGTGTCGGCAGAAGGCGTACGGCCGAACCCCGCTAAAATCGCATGTGTTCGTGATTTTCCGGCACCCCAAGACAAGACGGAGGTGCGTCGGTTCCTGGGCCTCATGACCTACTACCATCGACACGTGCCGCACTTTGCCGAGGTAGCGTGGCCCTTAACGCAGCTCACAGGCCAGCTGTCCAGTCTTCTCTTTCCTTCCTGTGTTCGTCCCCTGTCGCGCTAATTGTGTGTATCATGTTTAACCAACTAGGCCATCAAATTATTGTGCTGCAGCGGCAAGAGGCCGTTCGCGTGGGTAATAGATGCCGGAGCGGCATTGAGGTCATGAAGCAGAAATTGACGGAGGCGCCAATCCTTCGATTCCCGGACTTCTCGCGACCGTTCACACTGGCCACAGACGCCACCAAGTTCGCCGTGGGAGTGGTGTTGTCCCAAGAATTCGACGGCCAGGAACACCCCGTGGCATACGCGAGTCGGCAGTTGAACGGAGCTGAGCTGGCCTACGGGGCTACGGAAAAGGTGTGTCTCGCTGTCGTCTGGGCCGTGAGACACTTTCGCTGTTATTTGTACGGACGCCATTTCTGTATCTTGACCGACTGCCAGCCACTGAAGTGGCTTATGAGCACGAGAGACCAGAACTCACAGCTTGCGCGTTGGAACCTGCGTCTACAGGAGTACAACTTCGAAATCGTGCACCGTTCGGGGAAGGCGAACCAGAACGCTGACGCGCTGAGCCGGGCAGTGGTGAGTGAGGTGAACGTGTTCCTCCCGTCAACCGATGGGTGGAGAGTGAAGGAAGAGCAGCGGAAAGACACCTGCCTCCGCGCTACGATTGCCGCCCCCTAGGCCTCGGAGGAAAACTGCAACGGGCAGTTCTAGCTAGACCAGGGTGGGCTACTGAGATTGCAAACAGACAAACCAGGAGAGACTGGGAGGATGGCGATCCCTAGGTCGATGGTTGGCAAGCTCCTGGGAGTGCACCACGATGCCCCTTGCGCCGGCCACCCGGGCGCCAGAAAAACGAGACAAAGAGTTGCAAAGCATTACTTTTGGCGCGGCAAGAGGCGATACATTGTGGAGTACTACAGAGCATGGAAGTCGTGCAGTCTACGAAAGACGCCCAAGGGTCAAAGGCCGGCACCTTTTCAAGAATTCGGGCAGCTCAGCAACCCGTTCGAGCGCACTGCGATGGACATCGCCGGGCATTTGCCCGTCACTACTGCCGCGAGCAAATACATCATGGTCTTTGTGGACCACTTTACTCGATTCGCAGAAGCTTTCCCCATGCCTGATCAAAAGGCCGAAACTGTGGCTAGGATGTTCGTCGAGGGCGTAGTGTTACGCCACGGAGCGCCGGACCAACTCTTAACCGATCAGGACGCAAATTGTACCTCGCGCCTTATGAAAAAGGTGTACGAGTCATTGGGGATCTCCAAGCTGCAGACGACCGCCTACCAACCTGAGTGTAATGGCGCCGTCGAAAGACTGAATCAAACCGTTATCAAGATGCTGGGACACTTCGTGGCGCATGACCAGCGTGATTGGGACCTGTGGCTCCACTTCGCGCTTTTCGCTTACAACTCTGCCGCCCACAAAGAGACCAGGGAGTCGCCCTTTTTGTTGCTCTACGGTAGAGGTCCAGTTGTGCCCTGCCTGGCTCGGGCGGCACCCACGCCGAACTACGGGACACTGGAGAATTACAGATCTGAGCTCGTACAGCGACTGTCGATATCACACTGGCTGGCATCGGACGCGCTTGTTCAGGCGGCGCACACAAGAAAAACTCAGCATGACAAAATGAGCAGAGACCCTCAGTACAAAGTGGGAGATCCAGTCTACCTTCAGGTGGCGGCGTACAGGCGGGGAACCGCGCGGAAGCTCGCTCCCAGTTGGTGTGGGCCCTTCCGAATAGTAGAGGTGCTTTCCGACATCACCTGTAGAGTCCGGAGAATCGGGGAACGAAAGAAAAAGATCGTTCATGTAAATAGACTAAAACCCGCGCATCTTTCCTTTCCCAGCGAAACTGCGAGCGGTCGTCCCGTAGACGACCCCTCTCCCGCAGTAGAGAGCCAGCGGGCGCTGAACCCTGCAGACGTCACTCTCCGTGAATCGCAGGTTGATACGACCATGGGGGCCGGCGCCCACCCGTTCTCTGCGGCATTTGGCATGCCGATACCCATTGCGACGGATGGGTACTCACTCAGGAGCCATGATTAGGTGGGCGTCTCTGGTCATCGCCGGCAGCGAGCAATCGTAGAGTGTATTGGTATAATTTAATTGATGTCATTTTCGCAAAATTTTCATTTTTTCGAGTTACCTGTATCTTAGTGCGCCATTTTAACGCTTTAACGCCTCGCTCTTTTGGTCTTATCGGTGCTGGCGTGGCTTACGTTGCTGTTCGTCACTTTTTGTTATTTTTGCTCTGAGTGCGATTCTTTCCGGACAATGTGCTTGGGTGTTGAACTCTGGAATTTTTTCTAGGCGGAAGGAAATTCTTTTGAAGTTGGAGCGGTTGTGACGTCGTCCGATGTGGTGGGTGGAGAGGCCAACGCGGCGCGAGCAAGTCTGGACGTGCGCGGTCGGGGGTGACACACGGAAGCGGGGAGTGCACGGACAGGAGATGGGGAAGAGGGGCCTGGGAAAACTGTAAACCGTTCGAGGACAGGGAGAGAGGGAGGCGAGCCAGGCCGGACGTGGGAAAAGATGAATCTCTCGGGAAGGAAGCGAGTCAAGGGTGAGGACGGGTTTTTGGGAGACGCGCCGAGGACAAAAGAGAATGTGATCGCGACATGCGCTGCGAAATGAGAGCCAGGGCAAGAGCGCAAGCTGAAGGCGTGCATCGACGGTCATCTAAGCAAGCCCAATTTGCCGCATTCTGAGCCTCCTTTGTACAACCTGCCCGTCGAACCGGAGTCACGAGGATGACCCGGCCCTTTCAAGTCCCCTCTCCCAAGAGACCCCTGCGACGGGACATCCAGAACACTCCGGGTGAGACGTGAGCAGCAGGCGGCCCCAGCACCAATATTAGCATCCGGATTATTCCGTTAAGACTAAACATCGTCTTCTCGCTTCTCTTCTCCTCAGCGTGGACCCACCAAGAAGCATTTGTTCTGCCCCTATTGGGGCAGAACAAACACCGTCACACACGGACAACGCTACGAGTAAAACAAGCCAATTTAATGTCGCGTGAATGGCACGTGACCCTTTAGGGAATTCCAGTGATACGTTTTCACTTGATGCGCTGAATTTTCTGAGATAGCTCGTAACGTCCTCTACATTCCGTCGTAATTAGAAACGTAGTAATCTCTAGGGAAATGAAAAAAACTAATTTTGACAACAGGCTACCCACATGCAATTATTACCCTAGGAGAATAGCGCAATGACGCCATCAACTTGCCACAACGCCCTGAGGACCCTGAGGACTAAAGTAAAAGCTGTCTGTTTTTTTTTATATATATAGTGCTCCTCGGCGTTTTAGAGAGAATGCAACCAACTACGTCGCCACTGTGAATGAAGTGTTTGAGCATCAAGCACTAGCCGTTGAGCCTGAAAACCTGGCAAAAGGCTTATTATTTTTTTTTTCAAATTTAAAATGTAATGCAATATGTTTTTGGCGTCGTCTGAATTACCCGTTGTGACGGGTTAATCTAAAAAAAAGTTTAACAAAATCGATTATGATTTTTTTTATTGTAACAATAAAATTGCACAATTTTGTCTTTTTAACTATTTTGAAAATTCTTGGCGCAATAAAAAAAAAACACTGACAATAATTCAGCGCTAACGTTTTCGTTAAAAATGAAGAAGACATAAAATAAACTCTACAGCAAGTTTCAAGCTGAAAAAAAAAATATTTCTAGGATGTCTTAACGGCTCGCTGAATTTTTCATATCTGTGAAAGAGTTGCGCACGAGTTCAAGTTTGTGAATTTGTTTTCTTTAAATATATCATTATACAACTAAGTCGAACAGCTTCAAGAAGACCGGTTGGCTTGCTTTATGCATGGTGATGATGATAACTTTATTATCATAAGGGTGGCGCCATAGGCTCATTGGCGGAAGGGGAACAGGGGGAGGAAAATTAACATTCGTTGGTGCACTCCTGTCAGCGTGCAAACTCCCGTAGGGACGGTTGCGTGTCCCTCGCCCGTAACTCGTTACCCGGTGTGACACAGTCCTGTAAAGTGTGAATGTGAGAGGCCCCAAATGTTCGGCTCTTTTGTCTCGCAAGCCAGGCACTCTCCCAAAGGAGGTACCGGGTCGTTGGGCTTACGCCGGCGGTGCACGTACACTCTAAGAAAAAAGTTGGTTTCAAGGGACTAACGGTAGCATTTGGTCCTCTGAACTCCCAGTTGCTCCCCGAAAGGACCATCTGGTTCAAGCTAGGTACCGTGCGCAAAAGCTGGGGACTAACTGCGCTCGACTGGGACTAACCGATAGGCGTGCGCGAGCAAAAGCAGCCATTAGTCCCCCTCAGACAGGGTGCATCTGTATGATTTAGTCCCCGAAGGCAAACGGAATGTTCGCCAGGAGAACGGGTTATATTTAGGTTGTCTTGGGGATCGGTGAGACTCAGCTCAGCATGGCTGAAAGTGTTGACAAAACTCGGACGAAACTGGCGATTTTGTTTAATGTGCAACGAACGTTCAGACATTACATGGTTGAGCTTCGCGCGTTGTGCGAATGCGAGTTAACGCATGTGTTGAATCTACTTCACCCAACTCTCTCGTCAAAAATGATATGTTGACATTTCACAAGTCCCATCCACGCAATTTTCCTTCGCGCGAAAAAATGAGCATTTATCCAAACGCAACACCGCCAAATACTAAACTTTTTTTTCTCTTAAATGCGCTTTCAACACCGGAGTCTCGCAGTCAGAATAAATGGTTACTTCAATCGCTAAAACTGAGTTATTGAGAACAAGTCGAGCCACGTCTCTGCGTCTCCCCGTAACCAACCTTTCTTGGTAGTCCAACGTCGAACTCAAAATCCGCAACGACACACTTGATGCATGGCACATTCCACTTAAAAAGCGCATTCAGGGGCAGTATCTAGAAGCCTTCATACGATCGTCATCGCTGTTTCAGATAACATTCCAGATGAACAACAAAGAACGAACCGCGCCCGGAACGTCATCCATGGGAACAAAAGAGAAAGAGAAAAAAAAACGCGTTTCCTTGTACGTCACTTGACCGGCCTGTTGAAAATGGCGACCTTCGACCTTCTCCCGTCCTTGGGGTAGTAGTGTGTCCGTGTGTCGTGTGTAGTGGGAGGGGGAAAAGAGATTTTCGTGTACGCGCCCTTCCGCTTCCCACCAACCCCCTACCCCGCATTCTTTCTGGCGCTCCTCGCTCACGCGGGGTGTTGGGCAGATAGAGCAGAGAGGGTCCGTCGGGAAAATGGGAAGGGGTCTTTGTTTGAAAAGAACCAGTTTTTAGTACAGCCTTCGTCAGAACTTAGAAGCTGGTCGTCGTTTTTTCTCCCTGTGTCGTCTTCGACCATTGCGGGATCTGGTTTGGATTCACGGTGCTGCAACACTGCACTTGATCTGTTCTGAAGTCACAAGACAAGGGAACTCGATTAAGGTACGTCGAAGTACTTCTGTTTATGGTATCTTCATTAACTGTGGCTTCAGAAAGTGTTTTATTTTGAGCGCGTTCTCTAGCTTCCAGAGCGCGCGCCATGCTGTATTCTTTTTGGCACCATGGTTGCTTATTTTGTTATGCAGCACAGAGACCTGATATTCAATCGTATCGAGCAAAACGCCAGTTCTACCGATGGCTTATTTTTTTGTGTTTTGCAGACCCTGGCAGGATCGCTTTACCATAAACGCCTGTTCACACATGCAGCAGAGAGCTACAAGCATAGCGCTGACGTAGCGCTAAGCGCGTGCTGACGGGAGCTTTCACCAGCTTTGTATCGCACCGTCAAAACTGTTGCTCATGGCAGTCGAAAATTAGCTGACGACTCGTGAGCAGCACTACTGCAGCGCTTCGCTGTGTGTGAGAACCGGCCTTAATGGAGACATTTATTCGATTGTACAGACCTTCGCGTTGATGGCGGGAGCTCTTTCCGTCACTTTGAAGCATAGTTTGAGCACGCACACGCTGGGTCTGTAATTCGCAGCGAACGGTCTACTAAAATATAATATTGCGCTGGTCTGTTGTCAACAGATCGCATGTTAGATGTGAACCATTGTAGCACTTCTGTAGCTTATTTGTTTTTTTATTATGTGTGTTATATCGCATACTTTTGTTGAGCGATCGGGTATTTCACGCTGCCCCTTTTGCTAATAACCCATATTCCTCGCAAACAGGCAAGAAGCTGCCGGTGCCCCGATAAACGGTGCTTGGACAACGACCGGGTTGGACAGACGTCCCAGTGTTCAAGCCATCGTCGAAGAAAGTGCACTCTTCGAATTTTGGCCTTATCGTGGATTCTACCGCTCAGAAACTTCGACTTCAGTCATCCTTGAATGCGATGTGTATCTACGAGGCAATAAAGCTACGTTTAACCTGAACTGCAGAATTTCGTTTCGGAGATTTGTGGCTCGGGATCAAATGTAAAGGATAAACCTTTAGTCCCAGGGGTCTAAATCCAAGGGCGCAACGTTTAGACCCAGGGGTCCAAGTGCAAGGGCCTAACAGTTCGTCCTCGGGGTTCAATGGAAACAGTGTAACAGTTGGTCCCAGGGGAGCAAGTGCAAGGGCCTAACAGTTGGTCCTCGAGGTGCAATTGAAACGGTGTAAAAGTTAGTCCCAACAGTGCTAGTGCGAGAGACTAATGGAGGGGCGCAACTGTTACATCCCTTCCCGTTAGTCCCCGAGGGGACTAATGGTTATGGCAACGCACTTGCTCCACTCGGGGACTCAGTCGTGCTCCCCTTTTTCTTAGAGTGTATTGCAGACGACAAGTGCAGCGGGCTCCGACACTTCCGATAGCGCTTTGTTGGGTGAGCGGCTCCTCCGTCTTCTGTAGCTATGCTACCGTGTACGTATATCCCCGTTGAGCGCAGCTCCGGTGCGGGCCTTGCATAACAAGAGGCACGTGCGTCCCTCTGTGTTAACGCTTGGGTTTTTCGCTGGCTCTGAGCTTTATGCCCAATGCTGGCAAATTGGATAAAGCGACAAGTTCACGAGGAGAAGTAAGCAGCTTAATACCTGCCCTTGCTTTGGATGCAAGTGTTGTTTAACAAATAAACAAAACTCGTTTTATTTAACGTCAGGGTTAGTGCAGACCTCTGCTCATTGTTGACTGCTCAGGCGTCACGTACACATGATTTATTCATATGCATTACGAGGCACATTTAAAGTAATATCCTTTGAACATTAACGCCAATTTTATTTACTTTCTTCATAGGATCGCGTATTTTCTGAATTTCTACCATTTATCTCGGTTTTGAGTAACTGCACGTCAGTTGACTTTTCTTCTTGTATAGCAAATACATAAATACATTTGTAACTTGATTTGTTGTCAGACCTGTTTTTTCATTCGCTTTTCAGGGGTGTTTGTGACTATGGCTTTTCATTTAGGTCGAAGCAGACTGTGGCGATTACTTCCAGGTGCCGTATTCTTCGTGGATATCGCAAATGCCTTTTATGCACGTCTAGATGAGAAAAATATGAGCATGATTAAACACATTTCATGACAATTATTTTCGAAGTGTCAGGCCAAAGAATGATACGAAACGTTAAAAAGGTAAGGACCCTACATACATAAAAATAAGCTACAAAGAAATGGACTCATGCATACTTCTCGAAAACTCGTTCTTTTTCTCTTAGATGATAGAATAAGACTCTTCTAGACAATCATTTAACATTACTTAGTATAAAATGTCAGTAATACATTAATTGAGGAAATAATATATCCAACGCTGAGACGGTTTCGGTTCTACTTTTTATTTGCCATGCCGTTAATGACGAGCCGCTGGACTGCATAAAGGTGCTTTCAGATAAGTTTGGCCAACCTTGTCTAATGACTACTTTTAACTTTACAAAAACAAATAGTAGACTCAAAGCCTATCAGTATAAAACCGACATCTGATTTGGAAAAAAATATTTGTCTTTGCGAAAAAAAAAACAAAAAAAACTAAAAGCACACTCCCAGTGCGAAGCCCTTCCCGGGAACGACGTGAGGTTGGCATTTCGAGCACCTCTCATACAAAAAAATAAAAAAAAGCTGTATTCGCTATGGGTCCTGAAACATTAACTCACAAACTACGCATTAGGCGTATTGACGTAATATATTTACAATGAAGTATCGACGATGTTAATTTCAGGAGAAAAATGTCAAACACAGAACTTCTGCTAAAATACTTAGTTTTCATATATTTTCTCCGCATCTATAAATACCAGAACTTGCAAACTTTGTAAACGTGTTGCCCTATATCTTGTTTATATAGGCTCTAAATATTGTTGTCCTGGGTAGCGGAACAAATTTATGAGAAGTGCTCAAATGAGCCATTTTAAAATATAAGAGTTATTTTGAAGACCAATTAAAAAAAAAGCCATCTTCGATTTTTTTTTTTTTCAATTCTCCCACATTAAGGAGAATGATTGGTCCTAACAGCATCTGCAAAAACATGCTTCACTATTTCTGTGCATCTGAAGTTATAAAGCTAGAATCTGACCAAATTGGGTCTACCGCAGTACCGTGAATGGGGCATGCAGGTGTAAAGTGTAAAAATGCTCTCAGGTGGTCAGAAACAAAAAGAGTGACGAAACAGAGACGGACGGTGGTTTAAAGTAAAATATTTGTCGTGAGAATTTGTATAAGAATTGCAGAATATGCTCGCTGTAAAGAGCGATCGAGAGGCACTCTCATGTCGCATGCTACGCGGAGCCTGTTTTCAATAGCAGGCCTGCAGCGTCTTTGCGCACGCCACGTATAGAAATGCGGCTCAACAGAATACATGTTTATTTCATCTTTTTGCCTAGCGGTAACATAATAAAGTGTGCCGGAACCGGAACGCCTCCTCACAGCATTGGAACCGCCGCCGCGGTGGACCGTGAAACGCGAAGAGAAGAGAAACACTCGAGAAATACGTACCGGTTGTTTGAAAGTGATAGCATCGATAAGAGATCCCAGAAATAGCATTAATTTTCACTTGCCTTTCTAATTGAACATCCGGCGGACGCTTCGTGAGCATCGCCAGAGTATACTGCATACCCCTTGCACTCCCCGCGTTCTGATGGCTGAATCCTACGGCTTAAAGCGAGTGTTCTACGCTCAGTATCTCAACAGGCGCATTAAACAACTCGAATATTGAAGAAACGTTCGGCGTGTGAAGGATTTATACATTGTTTTGTTAAGAAGCATATGCCAGAAGCAGCTCACTCCATGCGAGATCCCGACATTTTGTGCCAGAACTGCTCCAACCGCTTCAAGCAAGTCTCCAAAAAATCTCCAGAGTCATCTAAGCCTGATGAAATTTTTGCTTCTCAGGAAGCAACCATCGAGGATCTCAGCATATATGTTTATTCAACACAAATATCTCCTCTGAGATTACAGACTGAGTTGAAATCCCATTACCAGAAGCCTTACACCAGGCCAAAGCAAAGGGAGATCGAGAGAGTTATCGTTAAGAACGTTTCATCAAGCCTCGCTAAAGCAGGTGGACTAACGGTGGAGCCTGGAGCCTCTTTACAGAGAGGCCACATCGGTCCGGAATTGTCCAGCAACTTGTGGGTGGCGTCCGAGTTTTCTGATTCGTACAAACAACGATACCATCTTCTGGCCTTGCTTCCGAGGAATCTCTCCCAGCAACAAAATGTAAAAAAACATAATTCCTTCAACAACTTTAGACCTAATTTAATAAGCCAGGATGAACAAAAAAACTCTCGGAGTGTGGTCAATTCCTGACTCCTACACGAGGATGAGGCTGAGCCGTGAGAACATTAAAGCGGCACTCAATTCCTACACTAAATATAAACTCGATTTCTCCCAACAAAGTCCGAACACGAAGAAAGTTATTGGAATCATTTGAAAAAGAAAAGCAAATACGTGTCAAAACGTTGTATTGCTTGGTCTATAGTGAAACCTTCCAGTTGTTTAAGACGGCTCACCCTGACGTGGCCATTGGGCGCACCAAGTTCTTCTCATTGAGGCCAAAGTGGGTGTAGCATTCTTCTTGACACGAAGTTTTCGTGTGTACGTAGTGCGCTAACAGCGAGCTAAGGGATTTTGCCCTAAAAAAAGCCCTTGTAAAAATTAAAAAGTGCTCAAAACCTTCTTGAACTCATTATTTGCGACCCCTCACCTACGAGGTGTTTCCTCGGCCAGTGCAGCTCATGCCCAACAGTTGAAGCTCTTATGGCGCCTGGCCTGTAAGTCCAAGATGATGAAGTGTTGTACGCAGTCTGGGGGAAAGGAGAGCTGATAAGAACCAAGGTATTTTCTGTTACGTTTATGGAATACCTTGAAGAGTGCTTCAGAAAACGGATGCAGTATGAATATATTCGACACGAGCAGGGAAAACAAAGCAAGACAATTCGCAGAGAAAGGTAATGTCCCAATTGATATTGATTTCGTAGAACACTGGACAGCTGTACTGCCTAAAAAAATTCTGTTACATCACCGCCAGGATACGCAAGTTTAGATCTTCACATTCTTGGGGAAAACTAGAAAAGGAACGCGTAGCTCCGCCCTTATCAGTGAAGACACCCGCAACGATTCCGCCTATCCATGCTACGCCACTGCGAAAATTCACAAGTGGCTTGAGGATGTTGCTCCGCTGTACGTGCATATGACGCACGTCAGTGACGGTGCGCCCTCTAAGAAAGAAAGGGTGTAGTCGTGTGCATCGCGCGCACATGCACCCTTTTTTTGAAAGATGCACCCTGCGTTACCCAGCCAGTGTACTTGCACACCGACAATGAGCATCCTCCTTTCCCTTAAAAACTTCCAGGTGTATCAGTGCAGCCCCACGCTAGCCACGCGCCCCGATCAGCTTGTGCTTGGATTCCCTCTTGGGAGTCACTTTTTGGGTTAGGCAGTTTCTTAGGAAGTATGGAGCTATCCTGTACACTCGGTATTGACAGTAGAGTAGACGCTATGCTTGTTTTAGGCCAATCGGGTCTCCGGGTAGGATCACGTGACTACAGTTTCCAAGCTAGAGATAAGGCAGAGCACGACACCTGCCTGAAGGCCAAGGCCACGGGTAGCATCCACTGCACTATTAACTTTTGGTCGAACTTTTAAGAGGATATAAGCAACAAACCTCTCGTTGTGTTCATTGTTGGGATAACCCTGAAGATAAGCCTTTGCGAGGGCGCCCCCCTTTTGGCCTTGAAGGAGCTGCTATTTTCTTTTTCTTTCTCCCTAAGCTGAAAGCATGGAAGAAGGTGCGCCGTTGCCGGACGATGGAGGCTTTTTCATCCCTTTAGTCCGCTGTCTGGGCGCGGGTGACGGCAGGAGCGTGATCATGTGGTAAAGGTTTCGCGGATGATGTAGTAGCTTTTCCCGACTTCGGGATGTCTGCATTCTCGGCCTAGTTTCTTGTGTGCTGTGCTGCGACCAGCGGGGATGCCGTAGATTTCGTCCGCGACAGCGTATTCGAGTGTACCAAGATTTCCAGTGTTTGAAAAGTCCTACGCGAATATCGGCAACAAGCGATTTCTTCAAAAAAGCCCAAAGAATTTATGTGATGTGTTTGATGTTCGGTTCGGCAAATTACTGCCTCTGCCGCATCGTGTTGAATCTTCACAGACCCCTTTCCTTTCGTTTTTGTTTTTGTATTTTGCTGCAGTGCCCGTGTCGACATATATTTCGAATTACATATTTCGAGTCCGGTATTTTCATCGTAAGTGCTCTGCAACCTACTCCTTTGCAACAATTGGCCGTTCCGTTCCGGATTACCTCTAGAATTAGGCAGTCTATTTTCTAGCAGCCGGTAGACTAATTTCCCTTAAATTCTATCGGCAGGCGCCTGCCATTAGCTGATTAAAATCATGTGACAACTTCAGGTTGAATACTGACTTTCTTAATCTCCTGGCGTTCTGTGAAAACCCGTTTTCGTTGATACACGTTCTGTAGACACGTTTTCTCAACACTAACGTTTCATCGTCACTCGTTACGCGCAATGCACAATGCAGGAACATTTTGTCGCGCGTGTATCTATGAGGCGCGTGCTCACCGAGTCAGCACACCCGCTCACGCCGCTTCAAGGCGAGAGTCTGCGGCGGCTCATTACGAAAATGTTACCCAACCTGCCCCCCCCCCCCCCCCCCCGTACACGTCACTTCGCGGATACAGCTGTCGATGAAACGCCGTTCAATGAATGAATGGTGACTGCTGGTGGAATTTCGTGGAAATAATTCTGCCGGCTGCTTGGAGAATAGACACTGCCTAAGACTCACTTCCGTTTCTTGTTTGCATAGTAATCTTCTCAGTTGTGTAACAGCTACTTCGTACCTCTTCGCATATCACGGACTGCTTGCACGGTTGTACTTGTTAACGGAATAAGCTGTCTAATAAACTTCTATGAGATTTGAAAACAATCCCGTGTGTTCGTTTACCTGCCTTTTTGTTTATCACCGGGGCGCAAACATTTTATAAGGGTTTCCTTGATGTCTAAAATAGGTTTATGAAGTTAGTTATGAAGCGGGTGCATAAAGTGGTGTGACCATGCACCTTTGAATCGGGTGCATCTGTGTTCTATTCGAATTCAGTGGGTGTAGAAAGAGGTGTAACAGTACACTATTGAACGGGGTGCTCCTGTGTTCCCTTTGAGAGCAGTAGGTGTAGAAAGGGGAGTCATAGTATACTATTGAGCGGGGTGCATCTGTGTTCCCTTTGAGTAAGGCGGGTTTATGAAGCGGTGCAATGGTACACCTTCGAACGGGGTGCATCTGTGTTCCCTTTCATTTCATTGGGTGTAGAAAGAGGTGTAGCCGTACACCATTGAATGGGGTGCACCAATGTTCCCTTCGTGTGAGATTTCTGTAGACATAGGTGTACATGTGCACCACACCAACGGGTGTTCACGTACTCCCATATTTGGGGTGTGCAAGTGTTCCCCTAAAGTGTGTAGTATATGTGACAAGCACTTACACCCCCTATGGGTGTACTCCATGACACCCTTTGTTTTAGAGTGCGGCAGGTTATGTTAAGAACAGGTAGCAACTTCATGAGCTCACGAAAACCAAGCACCTTTCGGTCGAACGGCTATGTTCAGCTACTGGGCAAGCCAAGAACGTTAGCGATGGGATTGGAGGCCTCACCAAACACCATGGAACTCTTTTCAATCTTCGACGACCTGCCACATCAGTTATTAAGTGCGCGTCAGATTTGGTGGCCGTTCTCAACGCAAAATTACCCAATGTTGTACTGAATTACTTGCCAAGGCCTGACGTTCAAGTGTTCAAGAAAATGAAAACGAGAGGCTATGATTCCGTCCAGCCCATGCCTGGAATTCAATTTTGACACTTCTAGCACTGCACACGCATCAACCCACTGCGGCACGAATTGCTGGTATCGAGAACGGGAGCGTCTACAAAGAAGCCACTTCGGAAATAAAGACTCGCTTCCACCAGCTTCTGTGAGCTGTGTAGTGCCAGGCGGCTACAACAAATCTCTTAAAAATTTGATGACATAAAATTATAAAACCAATTTTACACAACGGGTACCCTCCGTATTTATCTTCTTTTCACAGCCTGTGGGTATACCTTCAAAGCTAAGGACGATAAGCGAAGTCAAGCTCCATGATTTGAAACGGTTCTGAGTTTTTATTATCCGTCTGCAGGCGACTGCGCATGGAGAGAAGAGACCTGACCCTCGGGACGGGCCGGCGCACCCCGCTGTTCACACCAACGCGCACCGGAGAGCCAGGTGGAGCGCGTTAGGGTGCCTCGACGCTGCCTCGAAGTCTTTTTGTTTAGGGTGATGCCATTTCTTGTAGAACACGATGCCTACAGGACGCGCTCATAATAAAAATACAAGTAAGTCGCCGAAAACAAAATGCTGTCAATGTCAAGAGCTCGTGCTTGGAAGGGAGAGGCTCGTTCATGCGTTCCAGAACTAAAAATACACAAGAGCTTCGGGAACAAAATAATCAGTTGTCATCACACTAAGCGAAGTGCACTCGATTCTGTTTGCTTAGTATGGTGCGCACTTTGTCTGCCGCTCGCCTGGCGGGCGCCTGCCGGGAGGTCCGGTCGCGTTCCACAGGCACACCGCGGCAGCAGCTCCTATGCCGAGAGGAGGCGTGTCTGTTCCGCCGTGGAATATCATGTTACCGCCAGGAAAAAGGCTGAGATAGACATGTGTTGTGCGGAGCCGCTCCGGTCACTTCTTTTACGTGGCGTACACAGAGACCCTACACGCCGGCTAGTTAAAACAGGCCCTGCGAAGCATGACACATAAGAGAGCCTCTCGATCGCTCTGGACCACGCGACATTTCGTCGACTCTTGTACATAAACGCACAAATAAAAATTCTGACTTTAAAACGACCGTCCGCCTCTGTGCTCTCAAGTTGCTTTTTTCTAACCACTCTTGACCATTTTTATGCCTTGAAAAATAATGCATTTATCATCTATTTTTATATACAGGTCCCATTTGCGGTGCTGCGGAAGCCTCAATCTGGTCCTATTTCTAGCTTGAGAGCTTCAAATACACAAAAATAATTCAACATATTTTTCCTGATTCTCTTCGTACATATTATGGTGTTGATGTGGGAGAGTTTAAAAAAATTGAAGATGGTCTTTTCTTTAATTGTGTTACAAAATATCTCGTAATTAATAAAATGGCCCGATGTGTGCGTTTCTTAAACATTTACTTTGCTGCCCATGAGAACCATATGTAGCGTTTATATTTGCAGGATGCTTAATAACACACTAGCAAAGTTTGAAAGTTCTGATATTTATACATGTCTAGAAAAAAAAATTAATAACTTTGAAGTATATTTGCGGAATGTGCCAGGTTCGCGTTTTTTTATCTAGAAAATAATAACATCGGTACTTAATGATGTATATTTTGAGCCAATTCTCCCTATATGTAGTTTGTCAGCCAATATTTGTATTCGGGTCGCCACAACAGTTTTTGTTTGGAGACGTGAACCAAATGCCAACTTCGCGCAATTCGCAGAATGCGCTTCGCGCTGAGGGCGTGCTCTTAACTGTTTTCTGCAAGGACACACTTTTGTTTCGCATAACAAAGTTCGCTTTGATTATGATAGGCATTCATTCTACAAAACGTTTTTTGTAAAAATTGAAATTGGTTATTGTACATGGTCAGACAAAATTATCTTTAAAAACGCGACCACCATAACTCCTTTTTTTTAAATCAAAATAAAACAACAAGAACATAGACAGGAAACTATGTGAGCGTTCTTTTTTGAGATTTTTATATTTATAGAAAACTTATAATGACCAAATTAGCCACACGTAAAATTTCCAAAATGTTGGATTCCTGACAAGAAGCTGTAAACAAAATGTTGCGAGAATTTTACGAAAATCTAAGTATGGTGCCATTTGTCCCTTTCGCTTGTTTAATATGGTCTTCAAAAAGGATGTTTGTAAACTGATAGAACATAAAAACCTAATTCATAAGATGAAGCAGAAGGCATTGACAAACAAAAACACCATCGCGAGAACTACCTAAACTAACATCATTCACACAGGCTATAAAGCACTATGTTATTCTGAGTACGTCTTTCTGGATAAAGCAACGACGTTCACATTGCTCAACATTTTCTTCGCCATCATATTCCGCTGCTCACATAGGCGTTTTTGAACATGTTCTTCTACAAGCCTATTCCGCAGCTTAATATATACCTTTCTAAAATGAAAGCAGCTCCGTTTCTACGTAACAAACGAATGGGCAATACTCAAAAAAAGATATGACAGGGGTACCGCTGTTAGCACAGAGTTATTGAATCCAGTTGAACGGTTACAGAAGCCTTGCGGACTCCCAAATTCATCGCTTGGACAAATTTCTGCTGATGCCCTACGTATATTCTGCGACGTTAGAAAAAAAAAGTCCTGCTTCATGCAAAATGTGTTTTGCTTGTTGGGAGAGCAAGTCAAATGCTTCCGCGATCTGCGTAATATTCATACGCTTACCTCTGTATATTGCGCATAGCAAGACTGCACTGATGTGGATGGGACACAAACTACACAAACTACATTTTTTACGCTTCCTGAGCCGTGTTGCCAATTAAACAGTTTTCCCGCTAAATTTAATGATATTCTGAGTCGTCAAGAGCAAGAAATTGCCGTTATGAGGGCGGTGGGAATTTAAGAGTTTTAAAGTCATGTAATATATTTTTGTGGTCTTAAATGTTCTCCAATTTAGATATATCATTGATTTTTAACAAAATTTATGTAGTATGTTGGAGCCATGGGGTGCCCATTTTTGCTTACTGGCAGGAAACTGGTTGTTATTTAAAGCAACACTTGTGACGCCGTTATCATATTATATTGACAGACCTCAAAACATACCTTTCATTGATGTGTGCGCGGATGTATGCAATTTGGCGTAATTCTCTGTGATGAATTGGGTCTAATAAACCATGCACAAAAATAAAAACAAAAACAAAAACAAAAACGTGAAGACAATGCGACTCTAAGATGTGAGACAGTTTGCTGAAAGCTCATTCGACGTTAGACGAATCAGGTACCCAGCAAAATGGAGATTTTTCTAAAGCGTGTGACTTTGGTCACCGAGACTTTCAATTTCCATAAATACTGCACTAAAGATATAAATTATGGAGGTGTATGCGGGAAGGTATGGAAGACAACACACTTGGTAACCGTATGGTCATGCAATGAAAATCGCCGATACTGTATAACGCAAACCGCTCTCTTAGCTATCATTGACGAAGTATAAAACGAGCACCATCATCAATAAAATATCCAGCCCACACTACACTCGTAAATTCACATCTTCAATATGCGTGATCCATCTGATCCCCTTGGCAACATTCATTGGTAACAAACATATAAGCACTTCAAAATTCCGCAATCAGATTCATATTTTTGGATTAATGAGACGACACTAGCATTCCTTTGTTTCGAATTAAATATATCAGTTATCTGCTCTCGTCTGTAACACTTTCAAGCCTGTCTTTCTTTACCAGAATTACTATCATAACCATTACAGGACAACTTCATTGTGATTCCCACCAACTGAAATATTTCCTCACATTGATAACATATGTAAAGTCCGTCAAATTTTCGCTTCATCGGTCTTGTTTCTCAACTCGACATTACCAATAACAGTACCATACCGGAATAACCCACCTAAGAGTAACTTGATCCATGACATGTTGTAACACGTTCATATACTAACTGAACACCGATTTGCAGTTGCGTTAATAGCAAATTTGATTCGTGTTTGTAGAAATGTTATATTTAGGTGTTTCCTTCTGTCTAATTAGCTGGTTTTCTCTATAGGGGTTTCAGTGAATATTTTACTGTTTGTTTGTTTTAGATTAGAATGTTCTCCTGGTTCTACTACTACCGTGTGTAATACAAATGGGGACCTTCGAGCTCTAATAAATGATGATGGTTTTGTGAACCGCGCAAACGATCTGTGTTTGCATTTCTGGGCATAAGGCTGGGCAGCAAAACTTCGAACCTGTATGGGAATAAGAACATTGAGATACATGTATTTTGAGGCCAAGGTAGAACTACTGAGATGCATTTGTCTTTTGTGCAACGAGATATTTCTAAGATGCCTTCGCCAAAACGTCAAAAAATGAATCTCTGTGCACAGAAGATGCATAGATAAATTCTTTGCTTCATAAGAGTCCACTACAGTGCGTGAGGTGCGCTTTATTTGAGGTTGAAGCCCGCATATTTTTACGAAAATCTTCACCCCCTTCATGAACTTCACTTATGGTTATTTCATAAAACCATTAAGGCCTTGCTGTTGTAATGATCGAGAGTCTTCACATGTACTAGCATCTATTTGCTGCACTGACTGGCAGCTTCTGAATAGTTCAGTTGGTAGAGTCCTCCGTTAGTCTTGGAGAGGTCCCGAAATCAAATTTCGGACCAGCCGGAGTTTTACAGCCGCCACCAGTTGTCAAAGGGGAGCGAGTTGCGCCCAATTCAGAAAGAAGCCAATTCGTTCTTATGCAAACTGCTGCGGTTCAATACCTCGTATATTTTGCGCACGCGGTGAGAGAAATATATTACGATAGAACATTGAACTTTATTTTAATCATATACGTTGCACTTCTGTTCGTTAGTCATCCGTCTCTTCTATACCTGATTATCGTACAAAACTCGGCGCCCTTACCTTTCCTTCCCCGCACCCGGCTCCATCCGGTAAACGTTCGTCTTTGCAAAAGTAGTCAACCACCGGGTCGCTAGTACAGCACCCGAACAGACAACTACGATTAAGCCTTGCGTTCTTAAAAAAGAACGGAAACATCGTTAGTATATATCACTTTTGCTTGTACGTTTTAAATATAGTCAGAATGATCTATGCTTTCCCGTAGTCAAAAACGACTAGACCGCTCATCTCTTGGGTGGAAATAAAACAACGCAATAAAGAAAACAATAAGATAGCTTAACAGAATTACTCACAAAAAAAAAAGGAATCAAGAACGGACAGCAGAATAAAGTTATCACAAAATCGCCAAACTTAGGGTGGTGCCTATAATATATAGAGATGTGGATGTGACGACTAGCTATGCTATTATAACGATGTTTTAGGTTTTTCTTTTTTTAAGTTGTAAAAGCTAGAGCAATGCGGTCTGGGCATGTGAGTTATATGGCAAGTTATACGATAAGTAGAATTGGTCCCTAATATTGCAAATTAACCTATATATTTATTAAAATACGCATGTGGACCCAAATACGCACTTCCTGATCATAGAAAACAACAGAATTGGTAATTTCTCAAGATGTGGGGTGCGTTGGCAGCGCTGTGATACGGCAGAGGTACCAGTCGTGCAACGGGGGCGAAGCTGGCGGTCAATAATGCGGGTGACGAGAAACGGCAAACGACAGCGCGTGCGCGTTTTTGCAATGAAGCATTCCGCTGCTGCGCGAGTGGTAACTTTGTCTGATCACCCCGCTTCCTGCGCACTCCAAGTATTTGTAGAGTTTTATAATATTTCTAGTGATGTTCAATAAGTTTATAATTAAAAACTATAGTTTGCTTCACTAACTTGAACGTAAATTAGCACACTTTGGTTAATTCACCAACATATCATGACGATTCGTCCCCCATATTATATCCCCCTTGCGTGTAACTCACCTGAACAAACTGCATTAGCATAGCTCTGACAGATTGAAAAGAAACATAATTAAACCATAAAATATCAACCTGTACGACATTTGTTGTTCAGAATGCGCTGAAATATGATATTGTGAACACACATTCAAACAAATTAACTGTCTTATAAAGCGAAATGAAACATTTTTGTTATTTTCACAAAAAAGCTTGGCACATTCAATATGTATGTTATCTATCCTGTTCAAAATGATATGTCATAAAGTGTTCTTCATTAGAAGCGTAGTCGATTTTTCTCTGAGGAAATAATCCCATCTATCATTAAAACCAGTTCACTAGTGTTTATCATGCACAAAATAAAGGAGCGTTTTCTGAAGTAACCATGGTTGCGTCTCAATTTGTGAACTCCGTATCACCTGCGAAAATGTTTGGTACGCAAATCGGGATTCTAAAATGTTCTCTTAAACCAGCTACAAGTTTGAACACTCTAATTGTACTAGTATAGAGAATGGTAATTTCTAATTGTTATCGGGACATACGACAGGGTAAACGTGTTTTTTATATTTTTGAAACCTGAGTGAAATGTTCACAGTTTATTGCAATTGACCGCCTTTTTATAAGCTTGGTGTTAGTTTGTATATACCTAGCTTTTTATGTTCTAGATGCAATGGAGTCGCGAAAAAATGTTTTTGCGTCCACGTGGGCATGGAAACACACTTAAAATAGTCTAGTGAATATTCTGATTTCCTATATTTAAAGGATACAGTGCAATAAACGAGTGAAATAATGCATGCGACACATACATAGATAAATAAATGAAAATCCCGCAAACCCAATTTTTATAGAGCCATGAGTATTCCCCAAATATTCTGGAAATATAAAGAAATATACATTCTAACTAAACCTAGATAGTTGCATTCTACGTATTCTAAAGTATATGCTTGCCACATTTACGTGTGATAGAAGATTATTAAAAGCACACACTCTTACGCTCCAACTGTGAAGATGCCTCACAATTATATTCAGAGAGAAACGCGTTCGATTTAGTTTGTTTTGACAACCTCCGACTTTGCCATCAATGGGCGCAATAACAAGGCCCAGAAAGGTAACAGCACTCTCTTTTGAGAGGGACGGTTATAACGTTTCAATGAGACTGATATGTGTGGCGGAGTTTCAAATTTTCGTGCTTGAATTGTTAACAAAGTGCGGTTCTTACTCGGTCCACTATCCACTCCTTGAAGTTGGGATAAATCCTTTTACAAGCTTGTGTTAGATTCAGGAAGGCTCCTGGCAGTTTATTTGTGTTGGTTGTGCAGTTACGCTTTGACTTGATGTCGAAGCACTCACTTGTTAGCGTTCTAAAATAAAAATTCAACGAAAACGAAACTTAGAGTCGTCCTCAATACGTTTTCGCTCAGTGTTTCTCAACAGTTCAATTGTCTCGGTTGGGAAAATAATTTTGAAAATAGTTATGGATTGGTAGGAGGTAACTGACATATAAAGGTGCGTTTCAGTCATTATTGAGCTACAACATATTGCGTGGGGAGAGTGCTTAGCAAGTAAAAACATAACTTCTTATGACGCGCTTTTAAGGGCATAATAATCTAATTGTTTTGGCCTTGTAACGTAATAAAGTATGTATTCGATTTTGGTATCATGCACATTTATTATGCTAAATAGCCTCATGCTCTCGTTTAAAAAGGTAAAGGTTCGTTTTAAAATTTTAAGCGACTTTTGGGACCAAGCCGCCTTGTTCGCTTTATACCTTTCTTAAACCACTTATTCTACCATTTCATTGAGGGTTACTCTGACGGAGCCACGATTCAAACACACATTTCTTAGAACTTAGAATGAACCTCATAACTACCGTGTTACTTATGTAATTTCGCCTTTTCTTGCGCGAATTTTTCGTATCAAACTACTGCACTTAAAATTTGTTACCCCCTGAGTTAAATTTATGGTTCAAGACGCACTGCTGCCGTGTGAAGTAATGTTTTATAGTGCCTTCATCCCCTACAATTTATCTTAAGGTTCTCCCTTATGCCAAGTGTAACATATGCTAAATGAAATTAAAACGCCTGGACCGCACCAGCCAAGAACAGATGAATAATTTAGAGCAAGGAATCATTTTTGATCTTCCAACAAAATCTCAGTTCAAATGCGGCTTTACCTAGAGTGGGCAATTTGACATTGCACGCATTCGCACCAGTTTGCCTTGTTAGCTGGTTACCAAACTCGTGGGCAGAAAACACTCTGGCCACGTCACAGCATTGTATTAAAAACACAAGATTTTATACTGGTAGTAATAGTAAACGTGTATAGACAATCTTTCATTTGATTTCAACTCTAAAGGGTTATCCGTCCCCAATTGACAATACACCAGGCAATTCTGGTGTGGCATCAGAGAATCCTGATGTGGCATCAGAGAGTCCTGGTGTGACACCAGAAAATCTGCTGTGCCCACCAGCAATACTGGTGTATTGAGCCCACCATCCTGGTGTGCCTACCAGCAATGCTGGTGTATCGAGCACACCAGCCTGTTGTGCCCACCAGAAATGCAGGTGTACCAAGACAGTCTGGTGTCACACCACAAGGGCTAATGTGCCCACCAGGCACCTTGGTGTGCACACCAGGCACCTTGGTGTGCACACCATGCAGTTTGATGTAACACCAGTGTTGTATCTTTTGTTGACTTTTACCCCCGTCCCTGAGCGTGTTTTTGATTAGTATGTGTGATGCCCCTTCCTCCGGCGTCGTGCCTCGTTTGCTCCCGTATTGGTGGTCGCCGGAGACCCCGCGGCGGGCTCCTTTGTGTTCATGAAGTGTCCCCTTCATCCCCAGCAATTATCCCGGTGGCCTTGAGCTGCTTGGGGTGCTCGCCTCTTCGGGGGTTTCCCTTTCCCTTTCGGCCAGTACTATTGTTGAAGTTTGAGGAAACAAAGGAGTCTTCTCTGCAAGTTGAACCCGAAAAAATGTGTGTCGGTGCGCTTTAGAGACTTCTTACAAGCTAAAGATAGTTAGACATAATCTGGCTTGCAAAACAACAATGAAAGCTAGTAATTATTACAAATTTGGGTGCCGAAACGCGGAAATTAACGGCCAGATGATAACTATTAGGAGCAGGGAGGGCGACGACCGCCTGAAGCGAAGAGAAAAACCCTGCGAGCCGCCCCAACAAACATCATCAACGAGATTGGCGTCCTGCTGGCCACGGAACCAACCCACATCGGTGAGCTCGAAGAAAAATTGGATATTCTTCTATTTAAGGAGGCTTCCCTGAAAGAGCATGACAAGGAAATCGAGCCATCTGTTGAATATGATGCCTTAGAAGAGGAGATAACTGACGCGGAGGGGTCCGCGGAACGGATCAGTGTAACTAAGACACGAGTCAACCGCAAGCTGAAAGGCCAAGAATTGCGGAACATCAGGGCGTCGGGTTCTTCGACGCAGGGCAGTGGCTCCGGGCAAGCTCCAGTTAATCACGGCCAGCTCCCTACAACAGCAAAGCTTCCGAAGTTTTACTGTTGTGTGTTTTTTTCTTTTTCGAATAAAGTAATTATGACACCAGCTTTATTGTCAGACTTATCATTGCAACCGTTTTTGTGAGTAAGGCAACACCCAGTCATCAGGTGCTCTGGTATCACACCACAACAAAACCTGGTGTCACGCCAGAACACAAGATCGCAGGTGTGAAAATGTCCCAAATCACACCTGTGAAAATGTCTGGTGTCACATGAAGTCACACCAGCCTTTGGCCTGGTGTATTTTTTACTAGGGGTTCAGTCGTGAATTGATATCGACCTAGTTTCAAGTCATACCCTGCTTCAGTGCGTCTTGGCATATTCGAAGCTGGTTTACCCATTAAATCAATGTATTAAAATTTGGCCTTAAACATCTTGCGCATTCAACAGCTTTCAACAGCATTCAACAGTGATGGTGCAAAGTCGCTTCAGTTTAGCGTTATGCACTCTCCGTGTAATTTGCCCTGGCATTAGAGGAATTGTATTTAGCCAAACAATGGTACAAGATATAGTAATACTTAATCAGCCTCGATACGCTATGGATCAACGCACTCGCGAAATGTGTAATTGGTCGCACCAAAAAATCCTTCCTATAGGAAATGGACTGGACGAGTTGGGTTGGAGTAATCAAGTTTCCTGTGGTAAACCACACTTTAGTTTTTTGACAAGTAATTGAATATATATTTTTGATGAAAACAGGGTGCACAAGAATAAACACGTACTGCGGAGAATGCACACCTCCACATCCCTTAGCCAGAAAGGATAATGTTCAAGACACTGGGAAGCTAAGAAAGAAACAAAATACCTGAAGGGTAATATTACGTAGAAATGTATCAGTTCATCCACCTCATACGAAACTTTGCTCCTAAATTCCACAACAAATGACATTGCAGCGGAATATATAGAACCCACTATAATTCAATTCTTAGATACGAAACCCTTTGCTCTTGGTGTTGTTCCTTTTGTATATGTAAACTTAAAAATAGGAGTTGGGATAAACCAGAGTACACTTCGTTATTTCATTCCTGTTGAGAAAGGTTATTGTGGTAAGGGTGATATATAATTGGCTCTCCCCAAAGTGACCGGTGAAAATAAAAAGGGTTGGTGGAATTAAAACTACAGTCTCCTCCTTGACAGGGCATGCCCTAGCTATTATGGTTTCCTTCTTGACATCTTGACTTTTTTATTCGCGTACATTGTGCAATTTCTTCATGCTTAAAACATGCTGGGAGATTCTTGATTATACCACATTTAAAGATTCGTAAATTACCAAATATTTGACACAGTCTGTGAGGCGTGGTTGGTTCCCTAAAGCGGGTTTTCAAATCAGATCATCTCGCGATTTATCGCAGCAATGCGTCTCTGCAAAATTCTAAAACATTTGATTGAATGGCACCACGCTGGCTTGCTTTCTTCAAGAGCTGAGAGACACTAAGTGCGAGAGTTCCTAATTGCATGCTGCTCAAACAGTGCACACACTTTCAATGATTTACTCTTTATGCCTATGCCTAACTCAATAAATTTCCCACCACTTCATTTTATGTCGCGATGCTTTTTTACATTATTTTTGTCCTGTTTCAAAGGGAGTTAGTTTAGCTAATTTGAAATCACATGTAAAAACAATGTCAAACCCAAATCTCTCTGCACACGCTTTGTATTTACGTGAAATTGCACGAAAATACGGCACTGTGCAAAGTACAATTTAGTTTTACATTTGAAACGTTACTTAGCTCAGAACAGTATCGTGATCGGCAGACAATATGCTGGAAACTCTCAAACGTTGAGTGCACGTCTCAAACTTTACAAAAAAGCAAAAATCTTTCTTTTATGCCATGTCTTCTCTGGCACTCCCTCGGTTTAAATGTACATAAAAAGATATACTTATGTCTTCCTGACAGTATGTGTTCAGAGGTGCTTGAAAATCATAAGATCATTAATTGTCCATTGGGACGAGCAATAGAACGGTAGAGGCTAGGCAATACCTTTGGTGTCGCTAAATGGAATAGTTCTTTTTCAGCTGCCTTAGTTTTTGCAGAGACAATTTTGCTTTCAAAAGTTAATAGCACCAGTATTTACTTTTTAGAACCCTTGTGTTGCCGCTCACATTACTCATTGTGTTAACAGCAAGCCAGAAATCCAGAGTCCGCCCGCCAAGATTTTCAAAAGATCGCATCTCAAGCAGCAGAGATTTGGCCGATCATTGGACAATGGCCGGCGATGGTCTTTTGGCCAATGGCCAAAGAGTGGCCATTCATCGGGAAATGCTTAGCCGATGGCTGATGGCCAGTGGCCAGTGGCCAATTGCCAGATAAAGGCACGTCATCGGCCAATGGCTGGCCACTTGCTGTCCGCTGGCCAAAGGACCATTGCCAGCCAATGGCCAATGATTGGCCAAATCTCTGCTGCTTGGGATGGTTACAAATATCTCAATTACGCAAAAAAAAAATTCTTTCTGTCTTGTTTTCAAATTTATAATCAAGAATCTCCCAGTGGCTTGGTTAAAGATTATGTTTTCACGTCTTATGTGCTCAAAACTGTAGTTCCGAACGACGGTTGTACACAAACGGCGGGTCCTTGCTTGCATGACACATCAAAAGTAGGGCCACTTAGTATATGGTGGAATAAAAGCAGAGTTGCATTAAAGCTCACGGTTAAATTCTGATTGGTTTTCGCAACGCTAGTTCAGCACTTTAGCCTTCTGACTGTCGACTTGCTTTTCCAAAACCTAAACAATTTGTTCCAAGCTGACAACAAGGTAGTTTGAAATTTTTTAACTCCAGCTAATCTCGATAAAGTATTCTGGCTTTGAATCCCAGTTCACAAAAAATGTTTTAATAAATTTAGATGATTTGTTTTGGTCTCAAGGACTTAAAAAGAAAAAAAAATGAAATTCGTCGAGTCCAATGTAATTTGCGAAGTCAGCATTTATGACTCTATTTGGCTTAAACTAGCATATTCGCAACAAATCTAGCAAGGACAGCACAAAGAATTCTAGACTTGTTTAGAAACCGTTGGACACAGGTTTTAAATGAAGAAAAAGGAGTATTGTTGAGAACGGGAATTCTTGAGCATTAGAGGCTGGGACTGCTATCTTCTTAATTATGCTTCCAGTGACCATGTGAAACAATCAGACCAAGGGGTTCGGTGGAGGCATTACGCACGCAGCACGCTTACGCCTTGTTCTGCAGCAGATCCTTGCCACTGCATGGGCTGAAGAACATACGCATCATCCACGGACATCGGAAACGCCATATTTGAAGAGAGCTGCCGGTCTACACCTGCGCTTCCATTACCGGCGGTTTTCCTGCCTGATGCCTGGCTCGTCTGGCAACAAGGAAGCGGCACATCGTTCGATCACCGTCTACACAAGGAAACGTCAGTCACTTCTGCGACGAGGTTCGGTGCAGGCATGACGCACGCAGCACGGTTACGCCTTCTTCTTCTACAGGCTAGTCCTCTGTACTACCAAGTTCGTTACTCGCGGAAACGTCAGCCGACATCGCTCCCCATTGTCTTTGAAAATTAGTGCTTTGGGTACCAGAAAGCTCAGTCTAATTTATATGCCGGATTTGTGGAATTGATGATCATAATCCGTGGAGATGTTGAACTGAATCCCGGACCTCTCAGGGTTAGTCAAATTCGGAAATTGTTGAAAGCCGTCAATTTTTACCAAAGTTGGACAAGGGTCAAGAAACGCTTCTAAATCAAGTGGCTGAAATAAACGAAAACCAGGTTTTACTCGGCAAGAAAATAGAAGCACTAAAAGAAGTTCAAGACAGTGGAAATAGAAATTGCCTGGCTAAACAACTTTAAAGACAAAATGCAAGAAGTCGGCGCGCACTCGAGTAGACTATCCTCCAAGCTTCCCGCGGTCTGCTCCAAACAAGAGGACCCAGAAAATAGGTCAAGAAGGAAAAATCTGCTTTTCTATTGTATCACCGAAGAACCTAAGAAAACATGGTCCTAATCAGAATCAAAAATACTTGATTTCTGCAGAGATAAACTTGGGGTGACCCTGGCAGATAGTGACATTGAACGTGCGCATAGGCTGGGCTGCCCCAACCCAGATAGATTAATGACCTATAATCGTAAGCTTCCAATCGTTTAAGGTCAAACGACATGTTCTCTCCCAAGGCTTCAAGCTGAAAATAGTGAATTCTCAGTTGGCGAAGATTTTTTAGATAAATTTAGATATGCACGCAGGTGGCTGCTCAATTTTGTTAGATCAAAACAAAAGTCGTTTAAGGTGCGTTTTGATAAACTTATCATCGATGCAACGCATTTCTACTACGATAGCGCTGAGAGATGTGTAAAGGAAATAAATTCATTGCAACCACCGCGGAAAGCTGGGTGCAAGCCAAAAACCGCATGTGAGCTTACTGTCAATATTGTTAACTGCAGCAGTGTGAAAAATAAAGTGGAAGACTCGGCTTACGTCATTACTCTGACTAAGTCTAGTATTTTTATTGGTACGGAGTCCTGGTTAGAAGATTCCATCAGCAATGCTGAAGTATTCCGCTCGGACTCTGTTGCATACCGCCGAGATTAAAACAAATATGGTAGTGGCGTCTTTCTTTCAGTTCATGACAGCCTGCAAAGGTTTGAGATCAAGGTTAATGGTCCGAATTGTGAATCGGTATGGTGTAAGCTTTTACTAGAAAATGGCGAATGTATTACTGCGGGCTCCTTTTATAGGCCTCCTGGTTCAGATGAAGCTGCCATGTACCCTCTTTTTGATATATTGTCATCCATCAATTATAGCGACCTTGTGCTCGGTGGTGATTTTAACTTTCCTGGTGTGGAGTAGGCAGACGGTCAACCCATCACGCTGAATACTTCTTCCGCGTACAGGACCTTTCTCAACTTTGTTTCCAGTTTTTCGCCCTACCAGCATGTGTCATTCCCGATATGGCTAGGTGAAACGATGGCCAGCACGTTGGACTTGCTTTTTAACAAAAATAAAAGTTTTATATGCTCTCTCTCTTGTATTCCTGGGAGTCACGATCGCGAAATTATTGCAGAGGGTATAACCAGGAGGTTCGAAAATAAATGGTCGAACCCACCCAGAAAGGTTTTTCTGTATGACCGCGGTAATTATGAGTGCATCTCAAATTATCTCTGTTATCATTTCTCGGAGTTTAGAGAGCTCTCCCACCACCTTGATGTTCAAACTCTTTGGAAAGTTTTTAGGAATAAAGTTAATTATTTAGTCGAAGTATTCGTCCCAACCAAGGTGTTAAGTTCCAGTCGGCGTAAAGACAAACCCTGGATGAATGCTGAACTACACTCCTTGACCAAAAGGAAAAGGCGAGCATATTTGAGATATCGTAAAAAACAACTCTGCATCTCTTTCACACCTAAACGTCTTACGTAAAGAATTAAAAAATAAATCCGGTAAGTGTAAACTCAGATTTCAAGAGTCTTTAAATGATAAACTGAGAAAAAAACCAAAAGAGCTCTGGAAATATGTAAAGTTAAAAAAATAAAGTAGCACTCGAACTTCCCCCAGCTGTTAACTGCGGAGAACTAGTCGCAGAAGTGGAAGAAAAGCGACACGTAGTAATAGGTACTTTCAATTTGTATTTTCGACCGTAGTTCCTAATGAATACCCGCCTTCTCCTGACATGTTGCTAGAACGTATAGACGAAACTGATATTTCTTATGACGCAATCTTAAAAATGATTAATGGACTAAAACCGAGAAAGCAGGCGGTCCCGATCACATTCCCAACCGTATTCTCACTGAATGTTCATGTTTGAATGTTCAAATATGTTTCATCATACTTGGCAGTCTTGTTTAAAAAAATCAACCTCTAGTTTAAGGCTTCCTAGTAAATGGAAAAAATCAAATATCGTACCAATACACAAGGATGGTCTGAAAAATGTTATTCAAATTATAGACCAATTTCTCTTCTCTGTACCTGTTCTAAACTTATGGAACACATAAAATAGAGCAATATCTTCGATCACTTATCCAGACACAGCTATCTCACTCCGGCGCAACATGGCTTTAGGGAAGGTTATTCATGCAAGACAAAGCTGGTTGAACTTAATTATGACCTGGCATACTCATTTGATAACAGGTTTCAAGTAGATTGCATATTAGTTGATATTTAAAACAGCATTAATACAGTTTGTCATGCGCTTATCATCCGTAAACTTTCACTTTTAAATTTACCGAGTAACGTTCTCGCATGGCTAACCGATTACTTGCACCAGAGAAAGCAATCTATTTTAATCAAAGGCAAACAGTCGGGCTATATAGCGGTTACACCCGGAGTACCACAAGGGTCTGTGCTGGGTCCACTTTTGTTTTTGATTTTTATGGACGATATCACCCCACACAATAAATTCAAGACTAAGGCTTTACGCAGATGACTGTGTCGTATACTCCGAGGTCCGTGACATCGCAGATTGCTGTGCATTACAAGATGGTATCTCCCGTATCTCTGCGTGGTGTGCTACATGGGCCATGAAACAAAACACGGAAAAGTGTAATCATGTGCGTTTCAAGCGAAAACGTAGGCCTGTCCTCTTTACATAAAACATAAGCGGAAGTTCTCTAGCAACCAAACGTAAAATACATTGGAGTATACCTTCGGAAAACCTTAGCTGAACAAAAAACGTAGACTACGTTACTGCAAAATCAACTCGCATGCTTAACTTTGTAAAACGCAATTTTAAAGATTGTTCACGAAACACCAAATTGACACTACACCTAACATATATGTATGCCTATCTTAGAGTACGCCAGTGTCTCCTGGGACCATTGACAGGCATATCTCTGTTAATCAACCAGAAAAAAGTTCAAAAACGAAGCAGCCAGGATTATAACAGGCAACTACAATATTAGATCAAGTGTTAGCGCTTTGAAAAGAGAATAGGATTTAATCCCATTAACCAACAAAAGGCATTTCATGCGATTGAAATTCTATCATAGCATTTTTCATAACTACCTTGGTGTAAATAAAAACAACTATATGCTGCCTCCCAACTTCATATCAGGAAAGAGAGACCACTCAAAAAATGTGAAAGAGTATCAGTGCAGAACGGAAGTGTTCTAGGGCTCTTTCTTTCCTTCCACAACAAGCGACTGAGACTCGCTACCCAAAGAGTCAGTAAACATAGTGTCTGCATCCCTGTTCTTCATTAGAATATTAAATAGTGTCCTTTCATATTTTTTTGATGTCTTGTTGCTCGTGCCTCTCTTCAAGAACCATGTAATTATTGGAGTTTTGTTTTGCGTGTTCATGTTATAGGTTTTAGTTTTAGGGGCGAAGCTCCTTAACGTCTAGCCTTGTCCGTCCGTCCGTCCGTCCTTCCGTGCTCACATCGATTGCCATCCCATCTGTCTTCTTAAAAAAAGAAAAAATGTTTGCGCAGTCGACAGGATTCGAACCTGTGCGGGGAGACCCCAATGAATTTCGAGTCCATCGCCTTAACCACTCGGCCACGGCTGCGGGACGAGTAGGGGGCTCTGAGATGTGGTAGTAACTCAACAGCTGGGGTTTCTGTCATGGATGAAACGTTGCATGTAGCCGCTGAACGTCTATACATGAGAGGGCGCTGCGGTCAAATGCGTATATAATCGCGTTAAACTTTGCATGCATGGCTCTGCATTTCACCGATTATAGAGCAGTAATAATGAAGGCGAAACGCAACCCGGAACTCAGCACTACCTATGAGCAATAAAAAATCAGCACCATCAGCACTACCTATGAACAAAAATTGCGCAAAAATAATTAACAATCTAATTATCTCGGACTTTAATAATTTTCCTGAATAGGCCCCTGGCCCAGGACCAAAACGACACAAGTCTTTTTTTGTTGCGACGGGTAGTTTTTGCAAAATCGAATTTGTCCACCTTTCGTGAAACACCCCTTATACAAGGTGTCCAAAAAAATTGCATGTTTTTTTTTTATCTAAAAAATATGCTATGCATCGCCGAAAGCTCGATCCCCGCCCAAAGGTAGCGCTAGAAGTCCGAACCAGATGCCAAAGTTTCAGCCCGAACAGACATCTTATTCAAACGTTTTAAGTGATTTTCTGAAAATTTCAATGGGAAAATGGAGCCCATTTTTGCCCGTTTTCCATTTCTGGAGCCATAGAGCCAAGGACGTTATAAGTACGAGGAGGGGGCACGTTGCACTATTGGTAAAGCCTAGTCAAAAATTACACCATCTTCCCGAGGGGAACCATGGGGTGATGCGGAGCATCGTGTTGTTTCCGAGGAAAGAGTCAGTTGCGTGCTGACGTCGAGAGATGGCGCCACCGACTGCCCTAGCGTTACCCCCTACGCGAGCCTTCGTCGCGGCTCGCGGCAGAGAAACTTGGAACGCTCGCCGCTCGCCGTTTATTTTTTTTTCACACTTGAAGGAGAGGAGACTAGAGGAGGAGAGTTGCGCGTGCGCGCGCGGTGTGAGGAGAAGCGAACGCACGCGCAGTGCACGCAGCTGGTAGAGAGAGAGAGCGAAGAGAGTAACGCGCAGCTGTTGGAGAGAGGGAAGGAGGAGAGTTGCGCATGCGTAGTTCGAGTGCCGACTACAACGCCGACGCCGCGGGACATAGACCCGAGCAAGAGATGCTCCGCATCTAAAAAATCAGTATCATCAGCACCACCAGAGCTTCGCCCCAATCAACATCATTCACCACGGTCATTTTTGCGCCCCCCCCCCTCCCCCCTCTCGCTATAATGTCTTTATAGGCGCATCGAGGTACCTTGAATAAATAAATAAATAAAGCTGAAGTATATTTTATATTAAATGGAAAGTAGAACAAGGTTAGTCGTTCTTTAGCGCCCCCAGTTTCATTATAAGTTTTGCGACCGTTTATTTGCTAGTGAAAACTAGAGGTTCGGCGAATTTTTTTTTTGAAATGATGGGTTTTAAGATTAAGACAAGGTGTTCTAAATGTCCAACTTATTATATGAACATATTTGGCGATTTGCAGATTTTGGTATTTTTGCGCTCAGAAATTTAATCGCTCTTGAACCTTCGAAATTATCACCCTAAAAAGTTTGGCAATTTTTGAACTTTTAGGTCTGCGAGGTTAAAAAAAAGGGACGAATTTAGAACGTCTGTAGAAATGTTCGACAAAGTTCGAACCAAGGTTAGCCCATAAATACTAGCTCAGCATGATACGGCTACTGAACAAATACGAAACGGCGCAGAAGATGGCAGAAAGCAAACGGCGCACCACGGGATCACCAAGCGAGGACAAGTGCAACGACGACGGTCGCTCCATTGCAGGATCCTGGGCAGGAAGCTGCTGCCGCTCCAAAAGTGGCATGAGAGGAGATACATGCGACAAGGCAAAACACGCGTATCCAAAAGACCCCAAGGCAAGACCAAGCTGCATGCCTCGTTCTGCGCTCCAAGGTCATTAAAGCGTTTTCTCTGAACAATGGCGCTGGTGGTGACTTCAGCGGGGGAGCTGTTTGTGAGTAGTGAGTCCCGCCACCTATTTGGTTTTTGTCTCTTTCTCTTCTCTGAGTTGCGCTCCTACGCAGCGTCGCTATGAGGTGTCCGTATAAGGTTCTAAAGGACGAGGATTTCAGTTGATACGGAAAGAAACCAGGTCTAGTGAATTTGACAGAGATCTAATAATTTAATTTGTATCAAAATATCTTTCAATTACATATAGATTCTGTCAATTCTGCGGGTTTTCAAAAACTGACAAATGCAAAAAAAGTTTTTCTTATTTAATCGTATGTTCTTTCAGCGACAAAGGTGAATTTATTGAATCGCTTTTTTAAAACACCATTATTGATTCTGACGTAGTTATGCTGAGTGAGACATTGTACAGCGATGAATATTGCTGTTTTATTCTTCCAGAGTATTGTCATTTTGTTTTAAGCAGACCGCAGAAAAATGGTGAGGGTGTATTAATATAAATAAAGTGTAATTTGGAAACGTTTGAAAATACAAAATTATCTAAAACGATTTCTCATATTGAAATAACCGCGCTACAAAATGATGCGAACATTTTCGTTTTTTGTGTCGATCTCCTGACGATAGTATTTCTCGTTTTTTTTTTTACATTTTGGACTGTTGGAGTTTTGTTGTGTGAGCAAGCAGAGGCTGTACGCAAGTGGGGACTCTAATACTGACGTTCTCGGCACTTCAAATGCTGAAGCTATGTTACTACACTTGTTGAAATCATTAGTGTTCACCTTACCACTGTTTTATTTACTTGTAAATATGCAAAACAAAACCTGTTAACAATCAAAATTTTTTTCGTGTTCGAAACATTTCAAAATGCACGCGTACAACCAGTTGATTAAAAGGGAGTGAAAATATACACGACTCAATTTCTATACAAACTAATTTGTAAGAAAAAAAGATGTAGGTCCTGTATCACACGGGAGATGTTGCGTAAAAGAATTATGACGACCAAAATATTTGTTGAGTTTATAAAAAAAAGAACTAAACTGATTTTTAAAAAAAAAGAACTAAACTGATTTTTAATGTTGAACAGTTTCAGAAAAGATATTAATTTTCGACTTAAACATGCCAAGCGAAACAATTATCATAACAAATACAACGAAACGAATGAAGGGGATGTTCTGTGGCGTAATCTAAACAGTGTGTTGCGTCCAACAGCTAAGTCACTTATTGAAGGTATAGCACTAGCCAGAACATATATAAATCATGAGGCCTGATCAATATATTTAATAATTATTTTGTAAACCAAGTCCCATGCGCTAGGTTTCCATTGCCACGGGAAAAAATTGAGCTAGTTGGCGATACATTGAATTTGCTTCCGCTGTGTGGAACCCCCACCAGAAATACCTTATCAATCAGATCGAAAGCATCCAAAATCATGCAGCTCGCTTTATCACATCAACCTACTCTCGCCAAGCAACTGTCTCCTTTCTTAAAAACTCTATCCTCTTACAACCACTTGAAATACGTCGCACCGCTGCCCTTTTATGCATCATTCATAAATCACGCTATTCTAACCCTAACGTTATCGCCCCCCTGCTTGAGCCTCCTAACCGAACATCCCGTCGTTTAACTAACAGCCGAAGTTATAAGAGCATTTTTGGTCATACATCTGCCTTTAATAACTCCTCACTACCACGCGCAATCATGCACTGGAATTCTCTTCCCGATCACATAACCGCACTTTCCGACCTTACAGCATTCCGAGTAGCTGTCTTAGATTTTTTAACTACTATTTAGTTTTCGTTTGCAGTCATGTTCTTGGCCAGATAATGAAGCGTTATATGTGCTTGGACCCTACAATTTGTATAATGCATAATTTTGTCAAAGTGTTTTTATTTTAAGTTGTGATATTGCTATCCTGTTTGGACTGTTCTTTTTTTTTTCACTTTAAGTGTTGACTATACTGTAACTTGACCAAATCCCCCCCTTGTGTAATGTCCAGTAATGGACCTTCAAGGTATCATGAATAAATAAATAAATAAATACATATTTGTGCCAAATCAGCTGAACATACAAATATCAACTATCCATACAAATGAGAGGAAAAAGTATATGCGCATTCAACCGCTGGACAACCAACTGTTTGATGAGAGTCTTCGTCCTCTTCGACTAGCTTTGTTTGTTCTATATTTCTTTTTTATTCGTTTCTGCATTCTGCATTTCATGAGTATCTTCTTTGGGCATGTCATTATTTTGGGGCGTTACAGAAATCAGTTCGCCCGCTATGTGTTTCAGGCCTTGGCCATAGAAGAGAAAGACGAATGCGACCGAGGAAAAAGCATAAGCTAGTCGAAGAAGAAGAATACTCTCATAAAATACAGAACGCCAAAACAAATTAAGAAGAAATATAGAAGAAACAAAGTTAGTTGAAAAGGAAGCGACTCTTATTAAACAGCTGGTGGTCCCGCGGTTGAATGCGCATTTTATTTTCTCCTCTCATTTATTTAGGTCGTTGTTATTTGTATGTTCAGCTGGTTTTACCCTAATTCTATTGCCAGTTGTGAAATGCATCGTAAATTGTAACATAAATTTCTCAATGTTGATTCTTACACGAACCGAAAGTGAGGCCTTCCGCGCATTTGTAACTATAAGAGATAGTAAATCGCTCATATAAACGATACAAATATTAAGTCCATCAAATATGTAATTTAGCTCCTGGGTTTTCTATAAACACAAATATTACAGCACTAGCTCTATAGCGCCAACCAACCTCAGGAGCCGCTGATGCACGAATCGTGCTGAGCGGCTTCTCACGCAAAGGGTGCTAGGGATGGAACCCAGGTTGCCGGCGCGGAAGCCTAGTACGGTGTGACTCAGCTATAGACTCATTACGCAGCAACGGGAGAGACTGAAGGAGATGGTGTGAGAAAGCGCGCGGAGCGGAGAGGGGTGAAATTGGCAAGAAAGAGGGGAACAGGAGCAGGTGGTGCAAAAAGAGTGCGTGGAATGAGAAGTCAGAAAGGAAATAAATCGACTTTCCCCTCTCTTGGTCACCCAGAAAGGCTTGGGCAAAGGCTTTGTATTCCGGTAACGCTGAGGAGATTCACGCGCCCCGTCATAAAAAGAAAATGGTGGGACGTACTCTGTTTCTATAAACAACCCTGCCCTAGGAACCACCTGAACTAAGAAGACCACCTACTCCAGGCACTGAAAAACTGAAGGTAACCCTGACCTAGGCACCACCCAAACCAAGAGCACCATCAACCCTATATTACTACCGCATTTAAAAGCGTTTGGCAGAATGGCCAAACATTTAGACAATTTGTAACATGGCATTGGACTCAGGCACATTTCCCAAGCTGATGTAAGTGGCAAAAATAAAAATACTGCACAACGAGGGCGGCGTGAATAATCAGCCGAACTATTGGCTGATATATATTCTTTCTGATGTGTAATATAAAAAAAAACAAGAAAATTAACTCAATCGCGACCAACTCACTTTTTGTTATATACATAGGCACATTTTCTCCTCAAAATAAAGCTTTAGAAAGAAGTGTCCACAAAGATGACTTTATTTAAATAAAAAATAATGTCTTGTTCATATTGTCGAAAACAAACTTATAGCACAGGGAATCCGTGTTGACCTTTCTAAAACGTTGTACGACATAAACCATTTTTACTCTTCAATGAACTACAGAGCTAATGCGTTGATAGAACACCGGTATCATTACTTCAATCATATCTCGAAGATCATGGACATCGTGTTTTTCATACCACGCTTTTCTCATCTGTTAGATCCATTCATTCTGGCGTCTCGCATGTAACCATTCGCGTTCCTCCTCTTCTCAGGATGTACTTACATGACGTGGTTTTCACTCACCCTGAAGTTAAACTCAGCGTATGCGCATTGCATGACTATTTTTTCTGGGCACCAATCATGGCAAACTGGTGGGCAAGACAAATATTTTTCCTCACTTCTCTAAAAGCGTGGTCTCACTTAAATTATTTAAAACTTATGACGACTAAACCAAAGTAGATCTTCTCATCAAAGATTAACAACACAATATCTTTATACACAAGCATAATTGCCTAGTGCCTCGTACCTTTCTCATCCAGATTTTCACAAAGAGCCTCTAATTGGTACAATCCCGTAGGTTGCCGCGAGGTAACCTGCAGGCTAATCAATATGTGGCCTGCAGTATTGAAAATGAACCAAGGCGCTTTGTTCCCGCACACTAAATAATTCTAGTTATTTTTGAGCGTAAGGCTCACGATTTCCTCGAGTAAATGGCGGTCCAAACAAACCTGCGAAACGGGCGATAATGGGACAGGGAAAAATCCGGGAGAGAGGAGTGACGTCCACGCTAACGTGAACGTGATATTTCGCGGCTCCCGCTTAGCGAGTGAAAAGTTGAATGTATTGAACTTTTTTAGAACCCCGTGGAGCCCCGGGAAGCCCCTGGCCAATCAGGGGAAAGCGGTCCAGCTCCCTCCTCGCAAACCTTGAGCGGGTGGGGTAGGGTAGAGGAGCGCGGTGTTCGCTTGTCGTTTCTTTGGGGACCCTACAAAATTTCAAATGGACGCTTAAGACGCAGATGCTTTTGTTGTTTTCTCCCTCTCGAAGTCAATAAAAAATCCCTCAAAGGGTGCCTTTTCTCCTTCCCCCACTAGTGATGTGCGTTTCTCTCTTTCCCACTCAACCTTATGGGTCTGTCTGCGGCGTCCCGGCACGATGTCTTTTTACTTCTTGTCCGTACACCTTCGCACGAATCTGGACTAAAAACGGGAGGCGAAAGGTGTAAAAAAACACGGGTTCTTCCTCCTTAACTTTTGCAGGCCCGTTTTGCGGCTTGGATTGAAGCACTCTAGGCGACTGTTCAGGGGATGGACTGGATAGAAGCGCCGAAGGACAGGAACAAAGTGAAGAAGGTAACGACAACACGGAGCGCGACACCAACGCGTTAGAAGGAACGCTGGAATGCCATTTGCTTCATTAGAGTCCCCGAACCCCGGCACGCGGTCAGATGCGGCCCACGGAGGCCTTCCCACGGGCCCCTTGTCGGGTGTCACCATGGTCCTTGCGGTGACACCCGAAAAGGGGCCCGTTTCTAGCAGGGCACTGCTGCCGCCGCAAAAATAAGAGTGTGCAAAGAGACGGCGCTGCAATGTTCACCGAACGCTTCGTTTCCATTTTGAATATGTTATCCCGCCGATTGTTTTTGTCACATTTATTGCACATTGTCATCACCGGCATCTAAAAACTTGGTCCTCTGTTTCACGTCTGTGTAATTACGTTAAAATTATTTTGCGCTCTTCTATGTGACAAATTCAGCGAATGTCTATTAACATTCTTACGAGTTTCGTTAGTCTTTCCGCCGTTGGAAATTATGCCAACCGTCCTTAGTGTCTTGTTTTATGACCGATGAGGTTTGTGGGCTCAATAGCACTACACGTCATAATTACCTAAATATACAATTATACTATATATTGAACTGCGTTACACGCAAGTCATGTTACTCACATGCAAGTTTTTCATTATTAAACCTTGGATGATTTTTTTTTTAATGTTACTATAATTTGACCCTTTCTTAAAAAATGAGCTTGCCTGTTTATCTGGTGTTTTTCCTCATTTATATTTACTTGCGTTTTGGGATCTGAAGAAACTACGACCCGATCGACGTGATGGTAGCGGTTTTATCAGACTGCGAACATAGCGGGTTTTTTCTGCGCGTGACCACGTTGCCCACTTCTTCGTCGTCCTGTGTACATTCTCCAACATCCTCCCACCCAACAAAGTCAAGTCGTCGGAATTTCTAAACAAAGAAGCTGGATGGGTCTTCTTATCTTCACGCCACGTCCGAGTCGAATGGTGCAGGCACCCACTTTCCCATCTTGACCAGGGAAGGTATCGTCGACGACGGCCAGGTACCAGAATGTTTTCGGGCGACGGTCGTTCCTGAGAAGCACCACATCTCCCACTTGAATGTCGCTTGAGTCAGATGAGCCTACCGTGTTCGTAGATTGCAGCTCCAAGCGGCCAAATTGGAAAGATTTCACGTCAGACGGCCTTCACCGCTGGCTCCGTGCGAGCATTCGCTTCTCGGGAACGGGAGTATAATATTTCCCCCGCTTTCTGGTTATCCTGGGTGGAAGTTCGGGCCTGTGATCGAATGACGAGCCGTGGTTTGAGCTACCACGGCGACACTTTTTCATTACAATATCTTGTATTCCCACCAAGGGCTGTTCAAAAACGACACTTACATTCAGCCCCGCCTCGTCACTCACAAAGTCCTGGTAGCCGTAAGCTTTTCTATCGCAGAACGTTCGAAAGAGATGTCTTGAGTGTTTCCGTAGAGAGTTTTCCACCCAGTAGTCCACTTGACCCTTCCACACTCTTTTCTATGAGGCCATGAAGAACTTCGCCAACAACTGCGTCAACATCTTCCTCCGCCTTTCGATTCGCTGGGCCATTGAACGGTTTCTTCTGTGATGCGAAAGTCTTCGAAGGTGAACTAAAGGTGCCTCCATGTCGGTCCCGTTTACGAAATGCCTTGCAGACGACGCTGAGAACTTTGCCCTCCTGATTCTCAGTGAAAACGCTTATGAGGTTGACCGGTTTCAGGAACCGTGTTTCAACAGTACCAGTGGGAGTCTCTTTATCCCCCTCCACATCATTGATAATGACGTTTTCGTCGGGGATCCCAGTGTCCTCCTTAGAGTCACTGGCACTTAGCTCGCTCTGGCAACCGACAGGCTCCGATAGTAGCTAAGCGTTAGCTGCTTCCCTCTCATTTTTGAATCCAGATTCCCTGCTATTGCCGGGGCTATTGCAGGTCTCTGTACCGTACAGAGCGCCCATTCCAAGGCCTCTGTTTCGCCGGATTCCACGTTACTGTCTTTCCGGGCTGCTTCCTCGGACACCGGTACGCACGTGATGGTTGACTGCTTGGGCTCGGCCACATCCTCCTCAGGTACCGGTCGGGTATTCTTTTCTCGAAGATGCTGAGAAGGCTGGTCACATTGATGTCGAGTAATTACCTGCATAACAGTTGCTTGGTGCCAGCCCACTTCCGGTAATGGTCGTACTGGACCTAGTAGTGTCCAACCAAATATCGTTTCTACCGCTGTGACATCTCCCTCAGGTTGCTTGATAGACCCAGTGACAGCCTTGCAGTAATTATCCGCTCCGATCAGTATATCAATGTCAGTGTCTCTCTTGAACCCTGAGTACGAAATATCGGCGAGTTGCAGCGTGCACATTTGAGCTGTCCTGCAAAGACGTACAGGGAACACATAAGAATGGCAAATGGCAGGAACTTATAGAATCTCAATTCGTACCTGTCTCCGATCGTGTTGACTTTGGAGCTGTACCTCTACCTTCCGGAGTTTCCTCGCATTACCAAGTGCAGTATCGCCGAAGACTGTAATGCTCAAATCCTCTTTTCCTAGAACCTTACAAGACAGCTCGTTAGCAAGCTTGCACTCTAAGAAAAAATGGAGGAAAATAGTAGCAACGGCGCGTCTTTCTCCCTTCTACTGACGTGCTCACAAGCGGACACGAGAAACAGGAAGGAACAAAACGTTTTTCTCCTTCTCCAGGCAGACGGGAGAAAGCTTTCGCCCTTGACTTAAACAGCGCAAATAATTTACGTAAGGAAGAGACAACAGGAAGGAAAGAGCGCTGAGTCACAACTGAGGTTTTAATAATGAGGTAGTGAAAGAGAAGAAAGGTGTCAAGTGCAGAAGCTTTCTCCCGTCTGCCTGGAGAAGGAGAAAAACGTTTCGTTCCTCCCTGTTTCTCGTGTCCGCTTGTGAGCACGAAAAACGAAACCTCAGTTGTGAGTCAGCGCTCTTTCCTTCCTGTTGTCTCTTCCTTACGTAAATTATTTGCGCTGTTTAAGTCAAGATGTCTATCCAACTCGCCCAGCAACTCATTTTAGCTTTCGCCCTCCCAACTCATCTTCTTTCGGTTTCGTTTTTCGAGCAGGTCGCGCACGTTGTTTAATAAATGCTGTTGAGTTGATTGAGCTTCAGCGGCAGCGAAGGCCGCCTGTAATTCCGTCTTCTAGTCCAAACGTGCAGAACATTTTGGTTGCATTGACGTTTTTATCACTAATTTTATCAAACGAGCAAACGAAGCCGCTAGAAACAGCGATGTTCCGGAGCAGTGCCTGGGTAAGATGAACTACAGTAGCGGAACCACGCGGAACTGTGTCGACGTTTTCGACGTTATGGAAATCGCAGGGACTGCGTTGAAGACAGGCATGTTTTTGCTGCCGGCTGCCTGGGTGCCTTCAGGGCTGAGTTCGGTTTTGTTTTCCGATGCCGAGTGCCAACCGGCGTTCAACGTGGTTCTGTATTTCTGCGTGTCAGCAACATAGCAGAAACATTGCCATGGCAGTTTTGTGGGTTGTGAACAGAATGCTGGAATTATCGCCGATGTGACCGTGTGTTCGCGTATCAGTGGTGTAACAACAAGATGAGATGACGTAAACTGTCGGGCATTGATGCCGCTGTTCGGGCCGTGATCGAAAGGGGCGGGGTGTCGCAGGTTGACATTCCGCTTTACATTAAAGAGTTTAATACCACTTGAGGGATTAGGTGCAATCGATCGACGTGCGGAGTGCGGATAGTCATGTTGGAACGCTGGTCTGAACAGTAAGCTCCTATCGTAGTGGCCAACGTGACTGTCGGTTTTCTCGTCCCCGAGAGCGATTGCGCTCTGGGGAAAGGACTGAACAGTACGAAATCGTGACGGAAAGTACGTATATTTACAGTGTGGAATTTTAGCATTAAAAACGAATAGGTAAAATCGAAAAAAAGCTACCCTTTATTTTGCTGTTTAAATATACGACGGTTCCTGGAGAAACTGCCCTCCAAGTGGCGCGCTGGGATGAACGCTAGAAGGTTTCGACCTAGCCATGGCGTAGCTCCGTACACTTAACACCTGCCGCAAGTCGCGGCTTTGAATGCAATCAAGTTGATCGAAAAGCGATTTCTCAGCCCGTGAAGCAACACTTCCACCTGAGTGAATATCCGCTCTACAAAGATTAATTCAAGACGGCAATTGCAGCCTTGCGCGAACAGCACAAATAGAAAAACAAACACTACAATAGAAATACAGGCTACGACGTGCCGTGCGGGGAAACAAACTCATGGCTGCGAACCGCATTGGAGCGGCTTGATTTATTGGCTTTCAAATAATTACGGCATGATCGAGTGTTTGCTTTTTAATAAGAAATTCATCCCCTGAGCTATTCAAAGTACTCTCAGAGGTATGACATTGCTGGAAAAAAATCAACATGCTGGGAATATTTTATATTGCTTATTCAGTCACCAAGAAATTCCGTACGTTCAAAAGGACCACTATAAAAGACGGAAACGCAGAGGTCGGGTGTAGTGTTCGGGTTAGCGTGCCGTCGTATTGATGTTTGTATGTGCCCAATGTATGATCACCTGATGCTTGTAGTATGCGTAATGTGTATAGTAGGGGTTGCCGAAGATCCCGCACCGCAATAGTGGCCTGAGGAATTAAAATATTTTTCTAGAACATGAATTGGGCAGTACCTAGCGCCACCTAGCCTAGCTAATTGCGATTACTCTGCTTGACCCTGCCATCTGGTGGCAAGCGATTTAACCTTCTTTCACGCTACGCGATAAACAGCGGCTTCGAGTTCTTTTGAGAGCGGCTTTTGGTTTCGCGGATAGAGGTTGCCATTGCTCCGTGATGTGCGGTTGACGAAGGAATTGTGACTTGAGGAACACCAAAGGTAAGACGTAAAGTGCGCGAATTAACTGGGTATCGGTTGTTTCCGTTTAACATCGCAGTGCTGTCGACAAGAAGACTGAGTAACTGCTTTCGAAACGCAAGTTTCTGTACCTGTGAGGGGAATCTGGCTTTGGAAATAAACACTGTTCGCGGAAAGCTCGTGTTACGCTTTTATTTGCTGCTCCTCTCGTCCCGTAGAAGAGACGTAGCGTCCTCGTTAAGCCTTATTGAACTCGATTTGCTCGAGTCAGGGCCGCCATAATGAGCTGCAGGCGACGGAGGAACTTTGCTCCCCTGCTTCAGGGACGAAAGTTTCTCTCTTTCTAAAGGAACATAGGTTACAAGACCGCTCCTCCCCTAAGGGAGGACTATCGATACCCTTTTTTCTGAGAGTGTTGTCGTCACAAACGTCCGCTGGCTCCCTTCATCCAGTAAGCACCAGTCTAAGCGGCACTTATTCTTCCCTTCTGGTCAGATTGTGGTGGTTTGCAGAACTGTTTCGACGCTGTAAGACACCGCACTCATTACTGACACTTCCGAAGTGCCTGGCTGTGACGAAGAGTCAGGACTATATTTGGTGGGAGTGAGGTCAGGATCGCAGAGGCAAGCCACGTGTCTCCTTTGGCAGTTGGCGCAGCGCAGAAATCTGGCGTTGCGACAGTCTCTTGCCCGGTGATATCTTTTGCAGCCCCTGAAACATCGGCCGTCTTTCTTCAGTATTCCTTTTCCCTCACTGATGGAACGCACGTTGCACTGGTCGAACAAGTGCTGATGTGCATCGCAAAAAAAGCATTCGGCATCTTGAGCGTCCGTCCTTGCAACTAAAGCTGCTGCCAATAGACGGATGTATGCTTTGCGCACCTGGTTTGATGAGTCCTCCTTTTGGGCCTTTGATATATTGGCTTGGTTGGGCTTTATTTCCAGGACGCGCTCTCGGCTTTCTACCTCTGACTTCAGAAAATTCAAAAACGTTTGCAGACTACCGGTGCTATTTGTGATGTTGGTGGCTCTTTGCTGGCAGTGGCGGAGGACAAAATCGTCAGGAAGTCGCTTCTTCACGGCAGCATGTGGCTACACACTGTACTCCTCCACTTTTACGCCAAGTGCTTCCAGGCTGCGGAACTTTATCGTGATATTATCATATAGCCGTCTCAGAGCCGTGACGTTGATCGACGTGGTTACATTTTTTTTTTTAAAGTCAAGAGTCGCGTCATATGGTCGTCAATTATCACCTGGGTCTGGCCGAACCTGTTTTTCAAGAGATCCACAGCGGTGTTATTGTTGTTCTACATAATAGACAATCCCCGTATATTGCCTTCCGCCTTTCCGAATAGATAGCTCGTCAAATATCTAAATTATCAATTTAAAAAATGTCGGGGTTGTTTGTGTATAGCCCCTTCAAATTGATCCCAGAAAGGTTTCGAGTTATGAAGGTCTCCTTCGAACTTTCGGATTTCTAATCTGAGAAGTTTGATAGATATAGTTCTTGACCTTAGATGGCCTTGGTCCCGATCTTGTAATCGTTCCAGCGCATTCGATGCGATGTTAGGCGTGCGCAGGGCATCCAGCTTAAGCGTGGCTCTTGTCCGTAAACAGCAGACCGACACTTGATAAGCCTAGACGCTTTCCATCTCTTCTTCAAGGTGATCGAGATCAACCTCGTCTTCTAAGTCACTGTCAACTGCCTTCAAGGCTGCCTTCTTCAGTTCGAGGACATTCAAGTTTTTTGTGAGCTCACCAGCGGTTGCATCCGAGGAATCCAGTAGAGCTTGCAACTCATTGGTGGCTCTGGTCACCGCTGACCGGATGACGGCTCGTTTCCTCCGCAGTCGGTCCATTCTCTGAACCGAGTTGTTATCCGGGTTCCGTGTCTTTCAGATGGGGAGCTGTCACTCTTTTTGTCGGGCGTCTCCTAGATCCCGGGTTTTGGCACCAGATGTTTGGGATCTGAAGAAACTACGACCCGATCGGCGTGATGGTAGCGGTTGTATCAGAATGCTAACATGGCGGGTTTATTCTGCGCGTGATCACGTTGCCCACTTCTTCGTCGTCCCGTGTCCATTCTCCTACAACTTGTTTATTTATCTGGCCTTCGAGGCTGTGAAAGACATCTATTTCGGCACCTCAGCCACACAGTTCAAATACCCCTGTAGAAAATAAATTAGTAAACTCTTCATTTGAAGGGCAAGTGATCTCTGTCGGGGAAATTCGGACCCTTTTTTAAACACGGCGCTTATTAAAGTTTGAAAAACAAAATTATTTTCGACTAGAATATAAAAAAAAATTCAAATTTTTAACTTTTTTGAACATGATTTGTATAAACAAAAAAGAATATTCTAACCAAAACTCTCCAAAAAACCGGCCATTTTTGAAGTTTATAAGCCTGATTCTGAGCGGGGTTCACGTGCTGTGAAGCTTTTCAATTTGAATCTGAACACGTTTACAAACTTTCAAATCCTTCCGAAATATAAAATCTGGAAAACAAAAAAAAAAACTCTGCAAAATAGCGAAGGTGCAAAAAATGATTGAACTCTCGGGTACTTTTTCAGTGGTTTGCATTCACTTTGAACTTGTGATGCGTTTACATGTACCTCATCAGGATTTATATCGGCATGACGAACAGGACATCCAATTTGATTTGAATCAAACTTGATGTCCAGATGTGATGCATAAGCAGTGTTTCTCTAGACATTTTATTTATTTGTTTTATTTATTTCACAATACTATGAGCCCCAAAGTCGAAACTATAATGGGTGTGAGCACAAAAAATGCAATATCAGCATTCAAGCTTTTATGCGCACATGCAGAATACCATAAATAGTTTTTTTCGCATACCGCTATAAATATGCAGTCATTCTACCAATGCAATGCATTTTAAATCCAGACGAAAAAAACGCTGCTCAGGTTTGCAACAGTGAAAACAAGAATAACATGAATATATTTCTTACGTATTAGAACTTCTTTCAAACTCCGGTAGAGTAGTAAAATATTACTTACGATATAAAAGCACTCATATGTTCTTTGGAACAATCGGAAAACTTTGCATTGCCTGGTTCGCGAGGATTCATAATGAAGTGACTACTGGCGCTGCAGGTGCTTTTTGACTTTGAAGAATTAGTCCACACACGCTGCTCCCCGTCATGAGGGGCCCCAAGCCTGTAATATTAGAGTGAATGTATTAACACTCGATGTTGATGCTGCGGTGCATATAACATTTCTGTCGCAACTTTCTTGTCTCTGTCATTTTTGCCATTTTCGCAGTTACAAGCTATTTATCCTAGTTTAAATGTGCTACACGTGTGTCCCATTTTACATCTGCAAACGATCATTCTGCTGAATGCCATAAATGTGAAATTTGTAAATGTTAAACACAAAGGTTTGTTTCTGATTGGTATTTTCTAATTATTGCGTAGTGTAGTGCGGAAATTATGTCGAAGTTTGTAAAGTTAGCAGCCAGAATGAAATATATCTATATTTTAATACTGTTAGGCCGGGTGTCGACGGCTAAAAAGTAAGTGTTCCAGAAACGTTGTGCGGAACAATAGGAAAGCATACGTGGTTCATGGTCCTTAAAATGTTCAAGACTTACATGAATGCAGTATTAAAAAAACAAGCAGCAACACTTTCGTCCTGGCGTTCAAAGTAATGCCACATTGACTACACTACTACATCATGACAAAAGAAAAACAACCTTGTGCTAAGATATATATATTTTTAAATATGCAACCTTCAGTATACGAGACGCTGGGTATTATAACGTTTTGTTAAAGAAGATCATCATTAAGATCAGCATTTGAATAAACAGGCAAGCAATAAAATTGAACTCAACAAGGGCCTTAATCAAACGTAAAAAAATGTTAAGTTATACGTTACTGATATCGGTTTGACAAGGTGCGCCAGTTAAAATTAGAGCTTTAATAATCCATGTAGCATATTGACAGCTTAGGTTTGCCATTTAGACTCATTCTCCTCGGCAGATGTCTGCAAAAAGTCTGCAGATTCACATCAAAACTCACGCATGTCCCAGTTCATGTGGTAAGCGGGCGACCATTCCGTACGTCCAAGCCACATCCTCCACAATTAAAACACTAGCATTTAAATGACAGACACCACCAAGAGTCGCTTGCCCTAGAAAAATATTCAAAAAGCTCATATTTATTTATTCATTTGTTTTGCTTAATGCGCCAACAAACAGCTCGAGGCTCAATCAGTGCGCACATATTTCAAACAATAAAATAACAGATACAGACAAACAAACAGGAAATACGTGATTCAGAAAAGATAAAAAGAAACAAGTAAAACTACGGAGAACAACAGAGCACAGATGCCTGTCAAGTAGCCAAAAATGCTCTCCTAAAATTTAAGAGCGGTGAAAACAATTCTAAATCACTCCTATCGCGATTATAAAGGAGCTAAAGGCGTGTCATGGGGGACTGGACACCAACTTTCTGCGGGTAGAAAAGAAATAAAATATAATACGCTTTTGAGAAACACTGAAAGAAATCACACTTAAAAGCAAAAGTGCATCAATTGTAGCGTTCAGTACCTTATACAAAAAAAGCATGTCTCGCGTTAATCTTCTTTTGCGCACGAGTACCAGGTCAAGCAGATTAAGCAAGTACTTATAATCAAAACAAATGCGCGTCCTAACCCATCTATCGTAAAAAATATGCACGAAACGACGCTGCACTTTTTCTAAAATACATGATTGAGTCGATCCCATATACACGATAGAGCAGAACTCAAGTTGAAAAAGAAATAATGGCTCGAAATAGGTGAATCATGCAAGCCTAAGTTAAAAACAATTCCGCGACATTCGGAAAATAACGCCTATACTTCGTTTCACCTTCGGTCCGAGCGCGGACGATGTTATGAGCCGAAGGGCCAATCAAACAGCGCAAAAAGCGCAACGTCATGGCGTGCTCTCTGCGCTTGATAGGACTAGCCGGCGTAGGAGCACGCACAGAGAGACGGCGAATACCCGCTGGTCCTATCAACTGCAGAGAGAACGCCATGACGTTGTGCCTCTTCGCTGTTTGATTGGCCCTTCGGCTCATTACATCGGCCGCGCTCGGACCGAATCTGAAACGAAGTATAGAACCTGATAAGAAACATTCACAACTTTCTAAACATGCTCAGCAAGAAAAAGGCGGGAATAAAACAGCACTCCCATGTCACGAATAGTATCTGACCTCGCGATAGCTGAACCTAACATGGTATACCAGTACTGAATGCAGCTTGTCTTCGGGGGTAAAGGAAAATTAACCTTAGTCTTACTGGAGTTAAGTACCAAATTACTTTTCATGCACCAGTTTAGAACTGCCTGATCATCGTATTGCATCATTAGGCAGTTATTATTTCAATGAATCTCGTCATAAATATTGACATCATCTGCAAACTGCAGCACCTTTGAATGCTGCACGGTGTCTACCAAATCATTGACAAACATTTTGAATAACAACAGCCCCAGATAGGACCCTTGAGGCACTCCAGTATTTAAAACCTATGATGCAGAAAAACACCCTTTATACAGCACTCTGTTAGGCCTTCCGCCATGATAACTAGACAAACAACTGCAAAACGAGCTAGTGATTCCTAACGATTAAAATTTGGCAAGTAAAAACTAATGATCTACGAGATCAAAATCTTTAGAGCAATCGAACTAAACAGCATCAACTTGCCCACGGGACGTGACGTTAGAAAGAGTGTGTTCCGAAAATGATATAAGGTTTGTTTGCACTGAACGCCATTGACAAAAACTATGCTGGTTGAGACAAGTATACGATTTAAATTGAAAATAAATATGCTTATACATTACCTTTTCAAATACGTTAGAAAAAATCAAAGGGGAGAAATTGGTCTATAGTTATTAACGCCGTCAGTGGAGCCAGGTTTGTGTGAAGGTAAAACTACTGCATTTTTCCATTCGGATTTATCAAGTTACCGACGGAAGAAAAGAACGGGAAAAATATTACAGACATTGGAAGGCTCAAATATATATCTAGATTCGTCTTGCAATGCAGTACTTTTCGATCGACTAGACATCCTCATATGCCTCGTGTAATTCCACGGAGCAATAGGATCACGTTTTAAATTGCGTTAAACTGAATTTTCCCAGTTCTCCCTATGACCCCGTATCAACTTTTGGGCCGCTGAACGATACTCGTTAAGCAGACCCTGCCATTTCTTTATGCCAGTGTTCTTGTCCTCTTAATGATACCTCGCTCGTTTACACAAAGCGTCACGTAGCTCTCTTAAAAACCAAAAACGTTCGTTGCTAATTCGAGCACTTCTGCTTAGAATAAAATTATTCATGGCCGCAGTTACGATGTCTGTTAGGCATTTAACTGCGCTATCGATATCGAAACAGAGTGAAAAAACACTCCAGTCTACGTTGCGAAGGGGATTGTAATCAGCAAGGTAATCCCTACGAGCGTAGTTGTACCCGAGAGACTGATTTCTTGCCGACATCCGAGCAGGAACGGCGATAAAAGGGTGAATGGTGGATGTCATATATCGATAGAGACAAGAGGACAGCCTCGAGAGCGATTGCTGTTATGTTAGTCGTGCGCAAGTCAAGCGTATTTCCAGCCCCGTTTGTTGTAGTATTAAGTTGATAAAGCCCATTGAAGTTAACAAACTCCGTCGTTTCTTCGGCTCTAGCACGTGCCTCACTTGATGCAGCGTGAATCGTGTTTGAATTCTAATCAACGCAATGCACGTTAATGTCACCAACGAGCATTACATCATCGGTTGAAAAACCGATGATGTGATGATATTAGTCAAAAGGTGTAAAGATATATTATGTAGCCAAACCATAACGTTAAATATTTTGGGTGTATTAATTCCTCCAGTTATTGTAATGAAACTTTGAGAAAATATATGAAATAATATTTTTTTAAGCTGTAGACAATTCCTAATATTTTGCATAAGGTGACGCTTGCTAGTTTGTTATATATCGAGTAAAAACCTTCGTTAACTGCAAAGTAATCAAAAGAATAGAAGACGACGAAAGGACACCGCGTCACATTTTTACTATTGTTATTGCTACGTTAGAAGCATCGTCATTAAAGGCATCAAAAGATAAGTTTTACTTTCATCGCTTTTTTTTCTGCAATAAAAAGCAATGAATACTAATCATCAGTCACTATACTGATTTCAGAAGTGACGATTTGCTAAAACCTTCTAGAGACATCGTTCGTACTAATAAATTGTGGCAAAGTTGTGAATTATTATATTATTCCTGGTTTTGCCAGAATATCCCAAATTTCCACAGCAGTCACTTGTCCAGCTGGTAGCGCTAGTTGTCCTACACTATTACCATCCATTAAAGAGGGACTTCTATCAATCGTTCGACGCACTTGATCATTAATTTTTCATGTTTTAATTAAGAAGTTAGATTCTTCGTCAGACTCAACATATTTGTTCGAGCGAGTGTACCCAGCATAATGAATTATTATTTTGGCGGTAGCTTCCTTTGCCTCCATGGGTAAGAGAACACGAGTGCAACGTCGTAATTATTTGGATTGTGAGCTTAAATAATTATATTGTGGCCATAGACCATGCAACACGGTATGTCGAAACAGCACCCCTACGAAATGCCACTGCTGAAGCAATTGCTCCCTTTATCTTGCATAACATCCTTCTTCGGCACGGTGCCCCACGCGCACTCATTAGTGATCGCGGGAAATCATTCATGGCCCACACTGTTGAAGCCTTGTTGCGCGTCTACAGAATTGACCATCGCCTAACCTCTCCTTACCATCCCCAAACAAACGGGCTTACCGAGCGCTTTAACCATACTCTCGCAGCCATGCTTTCCATGTATATTTCAGACAACCATTCCAACTGGGACATCATTCTCCCCTTCGTGACATTCGCATATAATACATCCGTCCAATCAACCACTCGGTTCTCCCCTTTTTATTTGGTTTACGGGCGTGAACCATCCACAATCCTTGACGCTGTTTTGCCTTACCCAGAAAACGCCGTGAACGATGACTATTCTTCACAAGTGACCTATCGTACAGATGCGTGCCGTCAACTCGCCCGCACACGTACAATCCGACACCAACAACAATCCAAATCTGATTACGATGATCGACACCAAGATCGCCACTACAGACCCGATGACCTTGTTTTACTATTTTTCCCAACTCGCCAAGTCGGCCGGTGTGAAAAGTTTCTTCACCACTACCATGGTCCCTTTCGAGTCATTCGCCAGACATCACCCGTCAATTACCTCGTGGAGCCTGAGACGCCGACCCAAGACCGCCGGTTTCACGGTCCACACATCGTTCACGTCAATCGCCTCAAGCCATTTCACCCCCGCGAGCGAGCAGACTGCTCTGACCAACATCCAGACCAGGCCAGGATGGCCTTCTCTAGGGGGAGGGCATCTGTGGCGGGCACAGTTGCGTGCCCAGCGGCGCGAGCGGAAGCACCAACCTGCTTGAGGACTAGCGCGCTCCAGGAGAGCGAGGAAGCTGGCTGATAGAATAGATCGCTATACACCGGACCCATCTACGCCTCTGCCTGGTTTCTCTCTTGACCCAAAACACCCCCACAATATAAACTTGTTTAATAAATGGGGTATCAAATTGAGATTAATATTTTAAAACAGTTATAGAAATAGTGAATAGGAGATACATTTAATAACATAAAGCTGCGCTGCGTAACCCTCGGCGGAAAGTCCTTGAGGCTCTTCCGGCGCCCGATTCTAAAGCTCAGGAAGCAAAGTAGCACGGAGAGGCCACTCTCCGAATAAAAGTCAAAAGGCCTTTCTGTAAGCCATTCCCCTGCCGATCTGGTAGCTGCGTCATATTCCTGAGTATCTTGTTGCCAGCAAAATGCGTCACAGGCACTTCGCACTTTGCGATTTCTCCAGAATATAAATGTTGTGGAGATTTTTATATTGGCTTGAATATTGCGTGTAGCATCCGCCAAACGTCCCGATTGTAGAGCCGGAAATATTATTTTAAATCCAAGTTGCCATTAGCATTTCTCTCGACGAGTGATTGTCGTGAAGTTGTCATTATGTTTGCGTGACTCTATAAAAAGATCTCCATCCTGTACACGCGGGAATTTACAATATAGCGATATCCGCGCCACAAAGTCGTTGGTTGCGGCTCGTAGTGGTGCGGGGTTCCTATATGCATTTCCCTTCTAATATTTAGGGATGACTCTTTGCGATTGGTAGCCATGTGTTCTCTTTATTTTATAATTAAGAACAACAAAATGGTTCTTATTGACTAATTTATGCATTTTTGCGACCGGAACAATCACAGCCTGGTCTACATTCACGAAACAAATACACAAAAACAAGCAAGGATTGAATAGGAGAAGTACTTGGGACATAAATAAGTACGATTAGGCAATGCCTAAATATAGGAGTTCACCAGTGACATCAACCACGTCAAGGGTACCGAAATCTCTGCTGCTGATGCTTTTTCTTGGACAAATTGCTGCAGTGCCCTTCCGAACTCTTTGTATTTTGCCGCTTTAACCACAGCTCAACAAGGCGATGAAGAGATACAGAGACAAAGATACGCATCTAGCAACCTTCATCTGCGCGAGGTGGCATTGCCAATTTGCGATGCAAGGGTCAACGGTTACATGTCCACTGAGTCACCTCGACCGGTCGTACTCTTTACTTTCCGGCGGCCGCTTCTCAACTGGCTTCACAGCCTTTCGCATCCCGGCATCCGAGCGATCTAAGGTTCAATCTTTCGACACAATTCACACCACCATCGATATTTTAACAATATTTTAGTAAATAATTTCGGCCCTTTAGCACCATCTTACGGAGCCAAATACATGCTTACGTGCGTTGACAGATTCACGCGCTGGCCGGAGGCATTCGCCATCGAAGAAGTATGCGCGAGGACCGTTGCAAAGACCCTCGTCGACGGCTGGATTTCTCGCTTCGGTGTCCCATCATCCATTTCTACCGACCGAGGTTCACAATTCGAGTCGAAGTTGTTTCAAAAACTCGCGGCAATCGTCGGAACATCTCGCATTCCTATCACAACGTACCATCCCGCTACCAATGGCCTGGTGAAAAGGTTCCATGAACGTTGAAGGCCGCACTAAAGGTGCACAACTACTGTAACAACTGAAGCACGAGACTGACAAAGAGGATGTGTATTGCGTGTGTACTGCGAAGCTAAGTGATTTGTGGTATATTTAGTTTAGTTTCTTGTGTGTTTATGTGGCTGTAAAAAGCCTTTTTTTTAAAGTAGTGGTAGGGTAGTTGGGTTGAAGTAGTTTTTTTAGGTAGTTTTACGAGACGAACTGCGTGCATGTTTGACACTTTTGGCCGGCTAGTTGGTTGCGTGGGTAGAGGCGAACCCAGGCTTTTTTGGTTTGAGTTTTGGGGGGATATTTGTGGTGGGGTCGCGCGGTGTGTCGGTAAGCGATGGTGAATACGCGACGGCAGAACGCTGGGAAGCCTAAAGTAAAAGGAGGACCCTACGTACTTGAATGGAACAGCGCGGATGAACAGTCACACTCACATGCACACAGGAAGCAAACAGACTCGCAGCGCTGACTTTCAACTCAGTTCTATATTTCTTCTTCCTCAAATCTTCAACTTCTTCACCTTTGCCGTTAATAAAGAAGTTGAAGATTTTAGGAAGAAGAAATATAGAACTGAGTTGAAAGTCAGCGCTGCGAGTCTGTTTGCTTCCTGTGTGCATGTGAGTGTTACTGTTCATCCGCGCTGTTCCATCCAAGCATGAATCACCAACTTGCCCTAACATCCACATTATCAAGACCCTACGTAGATTGTGAGGGGTGTGGCCGTTGGTGCAGCATTATGGAGACAGAGTTCGGAACTGCAGCGGAAGCCGAGGGAAGCAGCCTATGCCGGAGTTGCGAGAAGGTAGAATGTGGTTTTAGGAGCATAGGAGGGGACTGGGCGCCAACGGTTCAGGAGCTGAAGCAGGAAATAAGGGTAGAGCGGAAGAAGCGGGCTCAGCTCAAGGCGCAATTCGGAGATTTGATTAGAAGGGCCGAAGCGGATGTGGGACCAGGGAATGGGAAAGCAAGGTAGAGAGCGTGGCGGGAGAGCTGAGACAAGAACGGGAGCAGCGAGCCGAGCTTGAGCGAATGGTGGAGGAGCTTAGACAGAGGGAAAAGTTCAAGGCGGAGTTGGAGGAGCATAAGAAAAAGTGTGAGGATATGGTGAAGCAACTGACAGAAATAGGCAATAAGGAAAAGTAGCAGGTAGCAGAGAAGATGGCTTTAGGGACGACAGACTCAGGGGGACAGTTAACTAATGACGAGGTGGTTGGCAATGTAACAAAGAAGGCTGCATAGCTGTATAGTGCTGCAGAAGAGCAGGGTTCGAAAAAGGCAGCAGAGATTGAGGCAGAGGAAGTACAGATTGTTCGAGGGGGTGAAGACAGGCAGTCCGGGGTTAAGAGGGTGATGTTGGTACGAGACTCACACAAAACAAGTGTTAAGGAGGAGCTGCTGGACAGGGTAGAAGGGAATGGGAGGGTAACATAGTGCACTAGTGAGAAAAGTGCATTGTAGACGCTATGGCCAAAGCGAAGGAGAAGGTGTTGGAAAACAGGGAGGGAGAGAGCTTAGTGGTAGTGCATGCAGGACTAAATGATGTGTCAAAGGGACGGAGCCAGAACCTCGGCAGACAAAAATAGTTGAGTTTACGTAAGCTCAGGGAGGTCTCTGAGACTGTGCATGCGCAAATAAACACCATCCCAGATGTCTGGGGACAGTTTTTGCAGATAGAGAAGCGGGTGGTGGAAGCTAACCGGGTGATAAGGGGGATTAGCCGACGATTTGAGTATGGAGTAATAGAAGTTAACAGGGTGGTATACGAGGCTCTCTCCGACCCTTTTACATGGGACATTCGCTACAATGAAACCACTGGTAGCACGGTAGGTGATAGAGTTGGACATCACATCGTGCATTTTTCGGGGGTCCCGGAACCCTGAGGGCGCCGGCGTAAATGAGGGCCGAAACGTAGATCTAGGAGAAGGTTTGTGAGGGTGGGGGTAAGCCTCGCAGAATAGAAAAAAGAAACAGCTTAACATAGTGTTCATAAACATGCAGGGAGGCAGGAACAAAATAAAGTGGGAGGAGATAGTGGAGCAATTTGAAAGCGAATACTTTCCAGTGTGTGGATTAGCAGAAACACATCTGAGGGATATGGAATAACCACCGTACATCCCGGGATATCACTGGATGGGATGACACCGGGCAATAGGGGAGTGCAAGGGAGGGGAATTAGGGGTGTTAGTGAAGGGTCAGGAATGGGAAAGGGAACGAGAAAGTTGCATGGAACACACGTGGATTAGACGCAATATTGGGGGTTTGGACACAATCCTGGGTTTTGTGTATCTAAAAACAGGGAGTGATGCAGGGGAGGAAAACGCAAAACACTCAACATATATATAAAGAGACGTTAGGGAAGCTGGCACTAACAGGGAAATGATAATCTTGGGGGACATAACTCCGCATTTGGAAGACTTTGATGGACATACAGATACAACAGGGAGGATTTCAGAGGAGTTCTACGAAGCTCTTGATCTGGTATTGGTTAACACTAGGTAAAATGTGATAGAAAAATAACATGCAAAAAAAAAAGAACTCTCACTCAACAATTGACTACTGTTTGGGGAGCGACTATAAGAGAATCACGATCACATTTGGTACTGTAAAACCAGAAATGCGGAATAAAAAACAAGAGGGTAGAAATAACTTAAAAAATAAACAACACCAGGTATCTAAGCGAATAGAGAACATAGTATCCAAGCAACCGGAAAGAAAATGGACATATGAAGACTTAGTCGGTGTTTTTAAAAGAGAGAGAAATATCCAATCAAACAAGGAGGAAGAAAAATAAAACGCAAGCTCAAAAGCTGGTGGGATAAAGAGGTTAAGGCAGCAATATTGAGACGCCAAGCGGCATCAAGAGAACACAGATGGTATAACGAAAATGGGGCCACACCAGCTGAAGTAGCATCAAAATGGAAGGACCTTTAGAAAGAAACGCGGGAGCCATCAGCATTCATACAGGCCAAAATTGGGAGAAGGGGGGGGGGGGTCCAGTGGATAATAGAGATAAACCAGAAAAATAGGAATGCGGCAAAAATATTCTGGTAACAAATCAGTGCACAAGGAAAAAACAAAAAACTGAGGGCTACCACCAAACAATAACCATACAGGAAGGGACAAAAGAAAAGGGGGAAGAGGCAACAGAATACATTAGAGCTGCAATCGAAGCAGCATTTTTTGAGTTAGAACGAGATCAGGGAGTAGGGAATAGTAGCATCTGCACATTACAAGAGGAGGACGATACTGAAAAAGAGGAAATGACCACAGGAAAATAGGAAAAAGCACAAGGAAATGTTCCAGCTGGAGCTGCGACAGGTCCAGACGGCATACCAATGAGACTGATAAAAGTTATAGGCAAAACAAGCAAAACAAATCAAAGGCAGATGATTGACCAGATACTTATGTTTGGGGGACATGACCCAGTGACTGGAAATTGAGCAGGATGAGAATATTATATAAGGGCAAGTTTGGCTAAAACAGTATCAAATCATACCGGCCAATCACAGTTACTTCAGTAATATACAGTCTAGCTATGCAAATTGTAAAATGAAGAATGGGCGGAGTGAATGCAGGTTCTGGGGGAGCTTCAAAACGGTTTCAGGAGGTATAGACGACTAGATGATAAGTTACTCGTAATCACTCAGTTCAAAGAGATAGCAGTGACAAGTCAAAGGCCATTATAAGTAGCATTTTCGGACATCAAAGAGGCATATGACAATGTGAATTAGGAAAAGCACTAGGACCAACTGAAGGGATATGAGCTAGAGAGAACCACGGTTAGGTTTCTAGAACAGGTTTATACAGAGAATAGGGTGGTTATAAGATGAGAAGCCGAAACTACAAAACCTGCAGCAATAAAAAGAGGACTTAGACGGGGTTGCCCATTGTCTCCCCTGCTATTTATGATATACCTCAGTGAGATAAAAAAAAAGATTAGAGTAGTAAAACCTATGTTTTGACCTGACTTACGAGGAGGAAGGACTTTAAGTAAATCAAGTATTGCCAGGGTTAATCTATGCAGACGGCATTCTATTTGTATCAGAAAGTCGTGAGACAATGCAGGAACTGATCAGGATTTGCAGCAGGAAAGGGGACAGTTTAGGGCTAAATTTCAGTAGGGACGATTCCTGGTATAATAGTTTCCAATGACGAGAAGGGGAAACCGGTAGAGATACAGGACACAGAGATAGAACACGTGGAAACATAAAAAAATATCTGGGTGTATGGTTAAGTAAGGGAAGAAAGTATCTAAAAGACCCTGAAGATATTGTAATAAGGTAAACGAGATTCAGCTATTATGAAAGACAGGGCACTCTTGAACTATAATAGATATGAAGTTGTTAGGGGGGTATGAAAGGGAGCCATGGTGCCAGGACTGTCATTTGGAAATGCGGTATTGTGTGTGAGGTCAGAAATCCAGGCAAGTTCAGAGATACAGCAAAGGAATGTGGGTAGGTTGGAATTGGGGACACATTGGAAGACACCAAATGAGGGAGTACAGGTGTATATTGGATGGGCATCACTCGAGAGTACGGAAGCGATCAGTAAACTAAAATTTGAACAAAAACTAGGTGAAACTGGGGAGACACGGTGGGCAGCGAAAGTGTATAATTAACTATTTATGAAACATCTAAACACTAAGTGGACAAACCGAACCCGCAAGCTGAGATGTAAATGCATTCGACGAGATGCGACCGATAAGAGCATTTCATTAGAAAAGGGAGTAAAGGAAACAGAGAGGCATTGTGCGAAGTCAGAATGAAGAGGAAGTGAGATTTAACAATATACAGAACACACAAAAAAAATTGAAGAATAAACAGTAGTATGATAATTCATTGGTAAGCTCATTTGTCTTCGAAGCTAGACCGGGAGTGCTAAGAACGAAAATCTATAGGGCTATGTTTCAGGAAATAGACACTCTAAGCGCATATGCAACCGCGACGGGGAAATTATAGAACATGTAATTTTAAGGTGCCCGGGGCTTCGTCTTACCCTCTTGGGGGGGGGGGGGGGATTTCTGCGAATTTTGAGGAGGCACTGCGATTTGTAGATATGGATGGACAAATGGATAGGGAAAGAATTGCGGTGGGAATTGGAAAGTTGGTGGAAAAGATCTAGGGAGGGGTGAAAATGCAGGTAAAGTTAAGCAATGGAAACACTTTAAAAAGGGGGGGGGGGTTTGTTGTGTTAGAAAAAACGATTATACAAAGTTAGAAAAGAAGGGATGACGAAATGTTAGGCTAGGTAGCGCAAGCTGCCGCCCGTTACAAAGGGTAAAGTCATTACCATCCATCCCTCCATCCAGGCCTGCGAAGCACCCTTGAGCCCGACCTGGGATGCACTGCCGCAGACGAATTCGATGGGCAGACGTTTCGCCTCCCAGCTTAAATGTTCGTGATATCACATGCCTCCACTATTCCAGATCCTCTCAGCGACGTCACCCATCTTTGAGAAGTTACACACCAACAAGGTATCACGACCGACATCCAGCTTACGTGTGCAACGAGCTAACCTCGGTCACACATGTTTTCGCACGTTGAGACGCTGGCACGGTACCACTCGATCAACCCTTCCATGGCCCGTTCAAGGTGTAGGAAAGACAGGATAAGTTATTTCAGTTGGATTTAAACGGACGACGTGACATTATATCTACCGACCGCCTTAAGCTTGCCCGTCTTGAACCGTCACAAGTACAAGACCTCTAACCCCTATGTTCGCCCTCCATAGCCCCACTACCAGCACCGCCTCTGGCAACTACCGAGCACCAGAATCATTCCTCCGTCTCTTGGGCCCAGCGTCACACTAAATACTCATCTGGGCTCCCTAGCGTCCAAGCGCTAGGCAGCCTCATGACTAGCACGGCAAGTCACCCAACATGGAGCAGCACCGCGCGCCATGCGCGGCGCTCAAGGTACAGACACACACGAGCTCGAAACGAACAGCGCGAGATCCGCGGTGTCGAGCTTTGCAGCAGGGCGGTTATTTTAAAAAAGATCGTTCGCTAAGCATTTTTTTTTTAAATTTGTAATGACAACGGTTTTTCGTTTGTTCTCTTCCTGTCAACCATACTTCGTAAAAGCAGCAGAAACCTCTGTTACATGGCAAGTTTTCTGGAATCAGTCTCCCCCAGAGTCCTGGCATGCCGCTCGCGACTCTAACATACTAAAGGGGGATCCGTAAATTGACCTTTTGTCTTGTAGACGCCGAGGCGGCGTTAATTAAACCAGGACGAAGGAAGAAAATACATGTTACCTAGCGAGGATTAAGAGCTGAAGCATTATGTGGATAACAAAACACAGACACATTCTACTCTGAGTGAGAGTGCTCAGGCCCACTACACGGTATGAAGGAACTAGCATCTTTGGCTCTAATCTTCTTTATCGTGAAACCCTTCAGAACTTAACCTTGCTAAAAGCCAACAAGCGACCATGCGAATTTAAAAAAAAAAAAATATTTTGCTACCTTGCTGAGGATCTAAGGTTTGCTTACGCATGCAGAATATTGTTTTATAAATATGATATGCTTAGACGATTTCCCGCGATAGTCAATATGTCGGGAAAAAATGCGGCCTTTTCACGCAAGCTCACTACAAACACGCACTCAACCCAATTTATCGCCAACAGCAAGTGTGAGCGGCAATAGTCCAGACTATTCATAATATAAATTTTAATAATGGCAGTTTAATATTTGCTTTTTGTACAGTGGGCTACTAAACCTATAATATCCAGGTCATAGATGTTACCCGCCAGATATATAATTCAGTTTATTGTGAAGTTTTAAATATACAAACTTTCACATGGGCTGTTTTCTCGTTACGTCGCCTGCAACGCGTCCCGGGAGTTTAACATTCTGCCACAAGCCAAGGGGATGTAGCAATTCCTCTGCCGGCTCTGGGCCTAAGTTTTCAATCTTTTATTTAACACAACGTTTTTTTGTTTTTTTTCGTTTTTGTTTGTGAGGTTCTAAGTTAACTTAGCAAATATGGCGTCAAGATATAAAAAAACTGATAGACATTCAAACTACTGATTTTCCAATATATTATTATACGAACCATGCAACGGCAGTGGTGCTAAGTGGTAGATCACCTTTAAATTTTCATATAAATCTTTAAAAATTTGTAATCTCTAAAACTAAAAATAAAATAAAAAACGATATTACTCAATATACATTTGACACTATTATCCCAGTTGTTTTATCGTCTGATTAGTAGTCAGAATATACATTATTTTGGTCATCATTATAAATAGAGTTTTATTCGGGATCTCAGTTCATTTTAATATGAGTATAACGATGCTTGTACAAAACGAATTATTGCTCCAACAGATATTTAAATAAACTTTCATAATGTAATACTGGATAAGGTGCCAATATGCTTTGTAGGAAATTAATTTTCCGCCTGCAAGAACACAAACTACGGGTGACAAAACAAGCAAATGAGTGGTTTCTAATAAGTGCATTCCTATGACAGTAGGATTCTACACAAGCACCAGTAAATAAAAAAATACCACAAAGCAGTTTTTGTTCAAGAGAATATGCGAAAACAAAATGCCCACCTTCCACCCTGGGATATACAACATCATAGTCCTCTTCATAATCAACAAGATTCAACCTGAAATATTATATCCAAATGCATGAGGTTTTCTTCCAAATGCTCAAGCTAGTAATCAAACATGCACTAATCAATCAAACTAGTATGACCATCCTACCGAAAAGCCTAGTATAACTTTTTGCTATCTGGATTATGTAACTGGATATCAATATGGATTATATATAAATTTTCGGCTTTCAAAAATTATTCTTTTGTCTGCAATCTGGATTTCAGGTTTCCAGAAACAGTTCCAGTTAAATTGCCAGTTCCAAAAACGAGAAAGTCAGAAGTTATTTTGGGTTTGTCGGTATGCACCTATCAAATACCTATAATATTACATTTGGCACGCAAGGCACTTGCAAGGTTTGTCTTATGTTGAGCTTCTTATACGAGTCTTATAAACTGTGCCTCCAAAAGAACTTAAACATTGACGTGATTAGCATCAAGCTAACAGTTGAGTTATAGGTAGCTGTCGCTTTTACCTCACCAAGTGGGAACACCCGTAACATCCACATTTTGTGATGAGGCGTGGACGTGCAACGCTTTCGCGTCTGCTGAAAATTTCGCCGTCCTTCATCTACTTCTGATAGGTTCTCACGACGGCCGCTCCTGAAAGCTTGACGAGCTTTGCAGTTTTGAAGATACTTTTGCATGACGTTGTTCATCACAATCTGACCTTCGTCAAAACCAAACCTCCAGGGATTATTTTCGTCATTCTTGTCCAGCTCGCTTGAACCTTTGCATTTAATTGCATTATAATCATAAATAGGCTGTTTCTCTCAGTACACGCAGACTTCGGCGACCAAAATATAATTCTACGTCTCCGGCAGTCATTAACTATTATTACCATGAGAGCGTGGAAGATATCGCAGCTGGCACGTCAGCTAGGAGCGCTCCTTGTCACAATGTAGAGGTGGTAATATAGAGGATGTTTGTACAGGTAATTATAGCGATTGTCTAGTATTTTTTGTGTTAGAGAGAATAAACAATCTTCTATATGAATCAAGAAGCACGAATACCTCTATATTTTTTGTTAAGCATTTAAGTAACATTATATTTTCGATTCCTAACGGAAATAAAATATTTTAAAATTCAGAACTACAGTAAGGCAGACTTCTATCGTTATGTTTTTCTGCGAGCAATTTGGTATCATTTATTATTTGCACGGTTAAATACGGGGACGTTTGCCGCCGTACGTTGTCATGCCTACATTTGCTTTGTCTTCAATACATAAGTGTATTTTGTAAATTTTAATAATTATTTTGTTAAAGACGAAGCGCACCCTCCTTCAGGCGTCTTGGATGTTGTTAGGAATTGAAATAACTTATCTATATACCTACCCATATACCTACACACCTACCTACCTACTCACTTACCTTCAGAGTTATATAGATCCCTTTTTGCCTACCTACATACCTACCTATCTGTGTACATACCTGACTAGCTACATACCTACGCGCCCACCCGCCTCTAGGTTTATATCTCTATCTTACCCCCCCCCCCTTTTTTTCGTCTGGCAATTACAATTTAAAGCTAGAGCCGATTGATCCGCCTAACAACTAAACCAACAACTGGCTGAACGTTTTACGAAGGTTTTACAAAAATGTTCTAACAGTGGGCAATTAAATATCGTCAATTCAGCATTCAATAAATGACAAAACACTGGAATTTGTAACCCAAATAATCATTTTTAAATATACAAGCACTTGTAAATAGACCAGCATGAAGTTCAAAACTATGCTTGAGCACGAAGAAAAAAAGGACAGTAGAGGAAAGACAGACAGACAGAGAAGACAGGAGAATACAAACAAAAAGGCGCAGTATGTCTCATGCACGACAAGGGTTGTGTACCACATTCACCTTTCAAGCGGGAAATGCAACATCGGCAAAACGGGCCGATGCAGCATCAATGACTTAACCAGCGAGCATGCAGCGTCTCTAAATGAAACGGCGTCAGGAGATCTTGCAGCTCATTGCAGGACATGCCAGTGGAGTGCAGCATTCAACAACACAACCATCCTTTCCAGCTCTTAACTGTTATTCAGTTCATATGGTATAAATTACACGAGCTCCGAGCTTTGTGTTTTTACATTGAAAATCGCGAATGTGAACCACACAATGCCGACTTATTAATAGATTTTAAAAACGATTTGATATATCTAGCTGCTGATATTGCCAAAATACATATTTACCACCAAAGGTATACAAAAAAAAAACATTTTGCAATGTTTCACGATGTCCCATTTGACGGTGCCAGCGTTTTCCCTCAGAGTCATCAGCCTGATCCAATGAAAAAGATAGCCTCGATCTCATTTTAGATTAAAAAGAGTGAAATTACAGAGAGATAATAACTTCGACTTTTTAAATTGCCGTGTTTTTTTTCTTTGTTTTACTTGTTGGTTTTTCCTAGCACAACTAGCCTTGCCTACGAAACTCGTATTTGAAATGCACAACGTTCTTATACTGTATTTTTTTCATCTAAAAAGACAAAAACAAACAAAATTGCTTTATTTTGCCAATTTAAAACTTTTAGTGGTAATTCCAATATATGGTGCAACCGATTAAAAGGGTCGCCATAGCTTACTTCTAAGTCCCCGATTTCGCTCACAATTGGCCAAACGCACTACAGACATGGCTGAACTAGTAACCAATATGATAAACTAAAATAATTTGTTTGGCAAAGCAATTGTAATTTGGATTGTAGCCCTCACTTTTTCTATTCAGTTGAAGCTGATAAGTCTTTAATTAAATAAATGAAGACGATACGCAAGCGGAAGGCAGATGTTTACTCTCTGGACTGTAGAATTTGTTGCCAACGAATTAATAGCATTTTTATTGTGTTACATTAATGCTTTGGAAGCTCGCTCCAAAACTCGCGCAATAGCACGAAACAAATTCTCGGCATACTCTGAGTTTACATTGCCTGCTCGGCCTACAAGCTTGCCTGCCAGTCACGTCGTGGCACAGAACAGCGCAGGTATATTTGTATCTTGGTTTCGGCAACACAACAGTTTTGGGGATTTAGGACAAATATGTAGTTGGGGTAGCTTGAAAAACCGTGGAGATGCTCCTTTAAATTAACATAATATGCTACACGTAGTGGGCCTTGCATTCATATGTATACACTAACCAGGCAATCTAAATAAGGAGTTGCATATCGCCAGTTTCTTGAATTAATACGGCATGAGCGTCTAGATAAATGTTCATAAATATTTCCTAGGCCCCTGCTTCATATATAGTGCAAATTATTAATTTCCACAGCGTAATACTGTCGAGTTGATGTTATTTGGAACTAAACTGGACCCGGCGTGAAACAGTGTATGTGAATAAAAATGTTTAAACGCCATGAGGGGTAAAACATTCAGTACTCATCTACTAATATTCATTAAATTGCAGAGAAAAGTGTTTTCCCTGATTTTAACAACGCGTCGATGTCATTTCTATATGCCTTACACTTACAATCGAGTTACGAACACATGGTCATCTGTACATCCTTTCATTTTGCATGGTTCTATTTCACTCACTTTTGATACAAAGCTGGTCATAAAATTCGCAAGACATTTGCAACTAGCATCGAGGTCGTACTATCCTGTATTAAAAATGAAACACAAAACAATGTTAAAAATAACAGAAGATTTAAAAATAGAAATCAATAGTTAGTTGAAATCAATTTTCTGCAAAAAGGCGTTAAACCAGCAAATAGGCAAGGGTTATTTTTAAACCTTTATAATAATTTCGAGCAATCTGAAATCAAAACGAGGAAATGCCACAAAAATAGTGTATAATATTGCCACACGTCGAATATCCTGTTATAAAGCTAGCACTACACATAATTAGAACGATATCAGGGGTAAAAAGTGTAGGAAAGAAAAGTGAATGTAGACAATCGCAGAGTTAAAAACGCGCCTTTATTCCAACAGTGACATAACAAATACAGGAGTCAAAGGGGGAGTCCGCTCATCGCACTCTCTAAGAAAAAATTCAGCGCGACTTGGTCCCTCCTAGGAGCAAATGCGCTGCCACTACCGTTATTTCCCTGAAGACTAACACTGACGGAAACTCTCGCGTCTATGGCGTCGCTCAAAATATGATTATCGTGACTAACCGTTTTGTCTTTGCATCTAGACCCCAGGTCAAACGGTTGTGCCCTTGCAATTAAGCCCCCAGGACTTACCGTTGGTCGTGGCATTTAGGTCCTTAAGATCAAATGTTGATATTTTACATTCGATTCCCAGTCACTAAATTTTGAACCTTTAGTTTTCGTTCTCCCGGACTAAACGCTGCAGTCCACATATTCCACCGCACTTATGACATATGCTTCGAGCAGGTGTCCCGATTGCCTAGTGTATTCCAAATTATATATAATATATGTTGCAGTTCAAGTCAAACGTAGCTTTATTACTTCGTAGATACACACCATATTCAAGGGTGTGCCGACGTCGAGTTTCCTAAGAGGCTGAATCCAAGCTTAGGATGAATTTCGAACAGCGCACTCGCTTCAAAAATGCCATGAGCCTGCGACGTCTACCCAAAGCAATAGACCTTTTGCGAAATTCCCAAGCGCCAGGGAGCATGCTCCGAGTGTAGTTACACACGCTGCACGTGCTGGCGTCAGCAGTAGTAGCTTTTCTAAAGCTAATGTCTAAAACAAATGGCATTTGCACGCGCGCTTGTCAACGCTTTATTTTGGTGTTTTACTTCGAATCTTTTATACGGGGAAGGCGAGCGCGTGTGGCGCGTGTCCATACATTTCCATCATTCTCCTTGATGCTTGGGTAATTTAGCAATAGGTCTATTGTGGTACAAGCACCGTTTCTTGGGCCACTGACGGCTAATTGTCTATTCGCAATGGATATGAATTATTAGTTACACTGACAGTGTGACGTACCTTATGGCGCAGCAAACCCAAGATACATAACATACTGATAACAAAATAACAAGTAGGCAGCGTAAGTTCTGCACTGGCGCACATAAAACATGCGATCTTATGGCAGCGAACCAGAGCAATATTAAACTTCGCGTCTCTGGCACGCCCTCGTTGGGCCCACAATTTGCAGTGGTCGGACTACTAAAACCTCATTATGTTCAAGCGGCCTCTGTCGGAGTTTCCAAATCCCAACAAATTAGCAAGCAGTAGAAGTCGTGTTTGTCTTGGTTTTATGAGGTAACCGCGTGCGATTAAATCACACGTCATCTGTGACACCTAGTAAAATCAGCTCTCAATGCGCGGAATAAAATAGAGCATTGCGTGCGCCTTGTCAGCTCGAGAACGCACCCAAAATAAGATTATATTCTCAATCCCCGCAGAATGAGTAAGCGTAGTAAACTGATGTACTCCGACATATATTTACCGTGTACCTCTTGCAATCTAGAAGTTTTTTGCGCGACACAAGGGGCAATCACAAGGGAGTAGACACAGACAAACGCAACTTTCAACTAGTTTATTCGTGCCCAATCAACCACGAACATCCAGAAAGAAAATACGCAGCATGCTACACAAAAGAAAAAAAGGAAACAGAAAAAAAGGAAAAAGATAGAAAAGTCACACACCAAAACACATTCCCCGGTAGTCACTATCACATAACGCCCCAGATAAAAACTGGACTTCACTCTCAAACAAAGAAACGGAGGTATCGCTAACACAGGTATGTCCATTCTTTATATAAAACGCTTCCATCAGTTATCTGGCTGTGGGATCTTTGCTTCTACCCAAGATCCTGATTTCGTAAAATAGCGCCTCACACCCACAGTCCGCACAGTGTGTTGGCAAGTGTGCATTGCCCCTATTCCTGATTGGCAATTCATGTTCCCGTGCGCGGTCATTAGCACAACGTCCAGTTTAAGCAATACATACTTTTTCACACCAGAGTGGAATCTCGTATACCACCACTGTGGAACATCCACATACGGTCGGGCGGGCTTCTTGTTGCAGCCACTCGTTTTCTCTCTCCCCGAAGAAATCCTCGGACAAAGGCCCGCAAGCTTGCGTGGCGCAGAGAACACGAAAGGTACATTGTACCGAGCGTGACACTGTTAGCGCGAACAAGAGGTCAATGGTTTTTCCAGTTTTTCTCTTTAAAACCAAGGGATGTCATCCAAGTTATTAATGCTACGGAAAGAACTCATTTAGTTCTTTAATGTAAGCGATAAAATTTCGTGCTTCGTAATACTATATAGAAGAAAAATACGAAAATGCACCGATGTCATGTTCGCACTAACAGTGTCGCGATGCGTAGCTATTCGCTACCTTCTTGAGGTTGTGGGACACTTTATCTATATATGGCACCACTTCTGGTCTACACTTTCTTTGTGGGGGCTCTGGCCGCGTCCTCTGCTTTACTTTAGTCTGCTGGAGCAGCGTCTCAGCAACCGCAGTAACGAAAGGACGTGCCTGTGTTAGCAATACCTCGGTTTCTTTGTTTGCGAGTGAAGTAAAGTTTTTAACTGGGTTGCAAGTTTGATAATGACAATCGGGGAATGTGTCTTGGTTTGTTACTTTTTTATCTTTTTTCTTTTTCTTCTGTTTCCTTTTTTTCCCTTCTGTGTAGCGTGCTGCGCATGCTCTTTCTGGATGTTCGTGGTTGATTGTGCACGAAAAAACTAATTGAAAGTTGCGCTTGTCCGTGTCTACTCCCTTGTGATTGTCCCTTGTGTCGCGCAAAAACTTCTAGACAGCATCATGAACCAACTAGGGCAAAACAGATTTTAAGCATACCTCTTGCTTGGGCTTTAGAACAGATCAAAACCTTCTGGTAGCGCGGCATCACGGCGAATCCGAACCGGATACCGCGATCCCTCTTCAAGGGAGCAACATGGTTACCAAAAGCTGTTTGAACAGAAATCGGAGACGAGACGGGCCGTTCCGGACATCCTTCCCGAGCCAGCCAGAACGTCGAATGACGTACGTGGCACGTATTACGAAGAGACAGTCAATCAGAACTCTATTTTTTAGCCAACGTGCGGTTCTTTTTTTATTCAGGTAATTTTTAACTCGGTCATTAAAACACCGTGCCACAGGCAGGGTGTTTTAATGGCTGAGGTTGCAGGCGCGTTGAGTTTGGTTTTCGTTGTTGATCTGGAAAGTTCTGTGAAACAGCGACGACAACATAAAGGCAGTTAGATACTACCTATAAGATGCAGACCGGAACTTGTTATTCATCAAATCTGTCGTTACGAACTTTCAGTTCGACATGGGTCTACCTGTAAAGGTTGGTCACGGGAAGACACAAAGACGAGACCTGGATTGTTCTCTGTTTTAGCGATTTACGTGGTTGCTTACTGTTACCCTGAGGCTCCGGTGTGAAGGAGAGTTTTCTACAGATTGTTGGAGTAATATAATTCGAGAGAAAAATAAATCTGTTAGTGTTTAGAGGTGCTCCGTTCGGATAAATATTTATGTATACGCATAGGGTAATTAGGTTTATGGGACTTGTTAACATATAATATATATTATACATATTTTATGCACGAGAACGTATACAAATATATCATATATGGATAAGTTATTGTCCATCACCTTGTTTGTAAACCACCCCCCACGCCTCAACAACCAAAAGGATGTTAGCAGTATGTTTAAATAAATAAAACAAAATGTCAACACACTTCAGTTGACGAGACTGTCGGATAGCCTTAACGTCAAGACCATGTTTTACTCCTATTCACGCAGCGTGCATGTTTTGTGTGCCTTGTAATGTCTGAACGTGCATTCCAGAGTAAAGTACTCTGTAATTTTCTTCCGCGTTTGGTTAACACTTTCAATCGTGTCGGACAGAGTGGCGCATGTCCCTAAGACGATCGAACTATCAGTTATGTCATCCTGGCGATCATTTCATTTTGCTTCAGAAACTACTAGGTACAGACAAATACGATATAGCTTCGCCAACACTGGAAACTCCCCCGAAAACCCATTGGAGCGGTGGCGAACGTGACAGTGGCGCCTCTAGCGGACTCACAGTCTACGGAAGCAGACGACGCAATGAAAAAGTATAGGCTCCGTGACGTTCTCGAGCTTTGCGAGATTCGTTTTGTTACCCCAACAGCAGAAACAATTCATTACGGTCAGTCCGCTTGCAATGCGTAATCTACTGATAGTAACTGCAACAACAGTCAAATAACAAGGCGCGCAGAAACAAAGATAGAGCAGTTGATTTAGCAGTCTCAAACGCCACTCAGGGAATCTCACGCGTTTGAAGCGCGTCTGGGAATGCGGGAAAAAGGCGTTTAGCTACTCGAACTATATCGTAAGGGGTTACTGTTGATCCGTTACTAACAGCGTTGTCCCACGTTATTACCTGAATAGGTGATCATTAAAACGTGCCCAAACATCATGTTAAGATTACCAGAGCAAGCGCACCAGCCGCTGCAGCATAACAAAAACAAAAACTAACAGAAAAATGAAAATGCAAACACCATCCGAACATCGCATTAAAGATGTGATCCCCATCCCAGATGAAAATAAAAAGAAATGGGGAACAGCCGCGAACAACAGAGAATAAAACAAAGTTAGCAGACGATACAAAGATACAAATCACCCAGCAAGGACCTCCTTTGACGACGACGATCGTCGTGGCGCTTATAAAAAAAATTAATTAAAAGTGGAAAGCAGCAGTAGCTTGGGTACCAATCTCACTCGCGGGGCGTCGGTAAGAGCATTGACAATGAGTGGTGGTCGCCGTCGTTCTTGAGTCCACAGCAAACAAGCCGGAAGCAACACGACGAAACTGATCAAAGCCGAAAAAAAGCTTCACTTTTTATTTCAGCTGCTGGTTTATGTATTTGATAAATATAAAAAAATAATAAGATTTCGGATTAGAAACTCAATCGAGGTCGAAAATGTGAGGATAATAAAGACGACAGTGGAAGAAAACAACAACAATGTTGCAGACGGCCCTGAAAATGTCCGGGTACAGAGTAACAGACGAACCGACGGAAATAAGCGCAAAAGCAAAGTAAAGAGCGAAAAAACTAAGCCAAACAAGGCAAATCGAAATACACGGTGGCTCAATCGTCAAGTAAACAAAAGAAAGAACAAATTAAAAAAAAAATCAAAACAAAATAGAAGAAGGAGGAAGGAAGAACGCGGCGGCGTAGCGTAGCCACAAGCATAAAATGATGGTGGATCTTAAAAATTGAAGAGGTTCCCAGACGGTCCAACGGGTGCTAGCCTTTATTGTAGAAGACACAAAAGACATTAGTCGTCCCGGCGCTAAAAATTGTATTTTGTGCACCGAATATAACTTAACCGAAATCACCTTTATTTGCGCTACGACACTCTTTTTTTTTGTTTTCGCACCCGCGAGAGGTTATGCTTCTTTGTAACTCTGATTTCATTAATTTCAGTAGCAGCGTCAGATTTGCATGTGCACAATCGACTTCTTCCAGAGAATACTGACATCGCATTAACGTACGTGGTTCAAAACTGCCTTTTGCTTCTTCATCCCGGAGCGGAGTCATGTGGTTTAAAGAAGCTCGTTTTAGCGAACACTGCTTTACCGACCCCAGTTTATCGAATTCCTTTATAGAGAAACCCAGTTTAGAGAAAATGGCGATGCGCCTCCTTTTAGCGAATTCAGCTGCCCCGAAGCGGCGTGTCCGGATAAGTCAGGTGAGTTAACACTTTTGTAATAAGCCGCCGCAGACTGCCGCCGCCAAGCGGCGGGAGCGCAGCGGGGGGGGGGGGGGGGGGGGGGTTAACACGCGCACCAGTGATACACGCGCGAAGTAGAAAACCATCTTTTAAATAGCGTCCCCTTTTCGATAATTGGCATTTCTCTAAACTGATGCTCTGCTTTCTCTAATCTGTGCTTCGATAAAACGTGCCCGTTCTCTAAACGTGCTTCGACGAAATGGCATTCAATCAACCGTAGTAAAACCCATCCGGAGACGATCTTAATTGGATTGGCCAGCTCGCCTATTCGACAAAAGGGTTATTAGCAAGACATTCGTGAGATATCGGAATTGCAATAACAAAGCGAAATCATTGATAAGAAGAGTTAAGTTGAAACAAAGCTGTGTTCTAAAATGTTTGCACAATTCACATAAAACAAAAACAGCGCGAATGTTGGTTTGTGTTTTGCCGGTCTTACATAAGTTGTGACAGAGTGTTTTCTTTAGGATAGTCCTAAAATTGTTTTTCTCACGCGAATCAAATGTCCTTCACTCATAAGGCACCTATTTTTTAACATTCAAAGCCACGAATACCTGTGGACGTTTCTTTTTATTAATCACCTCGCAAGGAGATAGGGAAAACCAATGCGTTGTGGAAAATTGGTCTGCTAGCGGAGACTCAGAGCTCGCCAGGGACGCTGCGATAACCTTTCGCCCACGCTTTGCGGGAGCTGCCACTATTGACTTCTATGGTATTTGGTTCAAATGCACCACGGCTTTAGGAGGATCAATGGCTGATTCGGCTAGCACACGCCTCATGGTTGGTTCCGAGCATTTGCACACGATATCTATCTCGAGCCAGATGGTCTCTTGAGGTTGCAACTGGGAGTTAAGTGGACGTAATGCTGCCATCCGTTTTTGATCCCATCTCGTTTTTATTAGAATGGACGAAATTAAACGTGCTTCTACCTCACATACGCCTCATGTGTCGTTCGTAGATTTTCTGACTTCTTACGGTGGACGCTTGAAAACTGCTACAATTTTTTTTCAAACGTTTCAAAAGTATATTTGAACTTATAGGGGGGCGTAAGCCTATTTTTTGAATAAAGTAGTCAACACCTCAAAATACCACAAAGTATGCAAGGTAATAAAAATAGCGCGTGTTTTATACATTGGTATATAATACAATAATGTCGTTTCTTCAAGATAAGGCACGTGCTTACCCGGTAACAGCAACAGTAATATCTGCAGGACTATTTCCATACACTTCAACAAGTTTTTTAAATGTTGGTTCTGCGTCCGCATAGGTTCTTTTCGTTCCATAATGTGGCCAGTCAACGTCATAAGTCTCAAATGTTACCGCAAATTCCTAGGGCGATAAGCACGATAAGCACGATTGTTTACTTCATTTGAGCGGATAAATGCTCACTAAAATATTACTTCTCATTCTATAATTTGGCTGTGTGTCAAGAACAGGCGAAGTCAACGGCAGTAATATAAAGACGACACCTACCTCCACTTTTTGAAAAGAGGTGAGAAGGAACTTAACGTTTGGGTTGAAGGTATCTTCATAACGCATGTTGACCTAAGAGAAAGAAATGTCCCGAGTCAAAAAAGGTTATAATAGTTTGAACCCAAAACAAAAGTCCGGTACTTTTCGTTGAGGGTCGGGCTATAACCAGGCTGAATTGACATCAACAAGCAAGAGGGCCGGGCTGCTGAACGTTCTGCTTCAACTATTGCTGGCCAGCCCAGAGCAGATAACGGACATGAAAGGTTTGACAGCGTTTGGATGGAACTTCCATTCAATCACTGAGAACGGGATTCCAATCTGAACGCTCTTGTGACTAAATATTAACGCTCGCCCGGCTGAGGGTTAACGCTACTTCATGCCTATAGAAGATTCGCGTTTACATTTACCCCAAATATTCGGCGTTCGAATATTCGACTCCGAATGTTCAATATACGAAGTTTATTAAATTAGGAGGCTGTCGTGACTGTGGATTCCGGGTAGACGAGCAAGAAAATATAGACTCTCGGTCAGAAAAGAAAAAGAAGGGCCGAGAGAACAAGGAGGGCCGCCGCGTCTTCGGCTACGCTCAAAAGCAAGACTACTCGTGGCCGGCAATCCTACGGCCCGGGAAGACTACGGACCCCCAGGCATCTTCGGCCAGGCACCTAGAAGGAAAGGAAAGGTCCCGCCAATGCCTGTGACCCATGCCAAAGTGCCAGCTCAGCGGGGACTGGTTTTGGGGGATTCGACTGACCCGTCGTATTAGCTCATTTATCCTGTTATTGAGTGGTCTAGGCTATTTTTTTTCGCGCTTTCTTCATTTTGTTTATTATTACATGTATATACGTCTTCTTTTTTGCGCTCTATTGTCCTGCATCCACTGAATTATTCCGTCGTTCTAGACGAATGTGAGAGCGGCCACCATGCCCATATTTTTCTATCCGTGGCATTTTTAGTGGAGGTGTGGTGTAACTTTATATGCCACTTCCTCGTACTTTCGCGAGGTACCGCCAGACCAAATTGATTTGAAGCTCCGGATAACGTCTTTCTGTGGAGCCAGACGATGTCCAAGCAAGCCGCCCTACTCGAGGCCAGCCGTTAAAACTTGTGTCATTGAGGAAACAACCTATCATGAAGTGGACGACCCGGGATATGTATTTTTAAGGGCCAGCCGACCGACACCCTTTCTTACTGCGTTTCCCGCCGTGTTTTCGCAAGTCGCAAGTCGTGTTCCCGCCAACGGCCTTCCACGCCGAAGTTTACGAAGACAGGCGACTGGATACAGCAGTAAGAACGGGCTACATCACTTAACCAATGGACACCAAGGCAAAGCGTCCACAACTTCTACTTTTTACTGGAGGAAATGACCCGTCTCTAGATTGAAAACCTCGAAGTGCCAATCCCCTCCTGCAAAACGTGCAAAGAGCCGTGACGCTACACCTTTGTGAGTCAGGAGCGTCAGGAACGCACTGAAAAACTTTTCCAGACAAGAATTAAAGGACCAATTGAGAGCGTTCTAAGCTTCGTCGAAGACGACCTCTGAGTATTCAACCGTGCGGATACCCAAGCGCAGTATTTAAACAACTCAAGATCTTCATACGAGGGGAGAACGAGAGCATCTTCGGGGGCCTCGGTGAACACCGACCTGCGACCATCGAGGCGTTTGTGACGGAGAACACAAACATCGAGCTGGCCCTTTAAGCGCTAGCTACCCAATAGCAGCGGCAGCGATTGCTTAATGCCACTGCCCCCCCCCCCCCCTTCGGCCCCGGTTGGCTAGCCTCGACGCAAGCTTTGGCCTCCTTCCAGTCTATCGATGAAGGATCAACAACGTCATCAGGGAAGAGCTCAGAAATCCCTACCTTGCTGCCAGTCGCCCGACTTCTTTATTTATAGCCGACATAGTACAAGAGAAATTTCATCAAGCCATTCAACTGGAGGCTCCCATCAGCGCACCAAAATCCCTTGAAGAAGTCCCGTCTGTTGCGTACTTCGAGATTTCCAGTTGGCCGCCAGTAGTTTCCCACCAGCACTCAGCGCCGCCTTGACGGGGTATCCCGACGCCAGAGTATGTCCAACGCCTTGATGACGGACCCCAGTACACCCTCCCGGAACCAACTGCGCCGAGAAAAACCGACGTGTGGCGAAGTGCCGACCGTCTATCGCCCTGTCACCCCTCCGGGAAAATCGGCCCCATTTGCCGCCGTTGCCCCTACCGATAACTGGGGCTGCGAGGCTTCCACCTGAACGACCCACGCCAACGTTCTTCTGAGAGACCGCAGGAGATCGACGAATACCTTCAACGACCTCAGTCTCCCCCACCTGAACGTCGCCACTGATCCCGGCTGCTGTTACCATGACGCCCAGCTTCACCGATGCTTAGAACCCGTGATGATAGCCTCTCGCCCCTCACCCGGAAGCCGAGCGCAGAAACCCGTCAAGGAGGAGTGGCCACAGACCACCGACGGAAATACCCTCCACAAACGTCGAAGGGCCCCAATCTAACAACTTCAGCCATCGCAACGACTCTTCTGGAAAGGTGTCTAACAGCCTCAACGTTATCACCAACAGTCACGACACATCGCCACTCATGGACACCGGCGCGGACTACTTCGTTATGTGTGCGAAACTTTCACGCCACTTTCAGGAGGTTACGACGCCGTGGGCCGGGCAACAAATTCGAACCGCCTGAGGACAACTTCTTACGCCGGTTGGACAGTGCATTGCACAATGCGAGATCTATGGTGAGATCTGCCGCGTGAAATTCGTCGTAATAGAAAGCTGTTCAAGAGACATCATGAGACATCAACCACGTGAACCTGCCGCTAACATCGAGTCCCTTCGTAGTTCGGACGACGCCGCAGTTTATTGTGAACACTCGTTTGGTTTAGTTTAGTGTTTGCTATTCAAAGTCGCATCGGGACGATGTGCGTGTTAGAAGTGTGTGTGTGTCTGGGGGGGGGGGGGGGTATTGTTGTGTGCACGGCCGAGAGGGAAAGCTACTGCATACTCCTGAATGTTCGCGCTTACTCTGACAACAAATGTTCGACGCTCGAACATTCGAGGCCGGAATGTTCCAGATACCTACTGCAATAGATGAGCAGGCTAACATGGACTTTCCGAGTAACTCTCGCGCTAGCCAGCTGTCACGCCGACACCTAGACATTCGCTTCTGCTTTCTCAATGTTCGTCATTTCATTTCTGGCATAAGTTCGCCGATTAAATTATAATTTTCAGTTTTACGCTTGCGGATACTTTTCTATCCGCAAAACTATTCATTTGACTCCAACTGGCGACTCTTCCTGTTACAATAAACGTAGAGAGGACAACAAATGATGGAGAATATTCGATAACCGAACACTAGCAAAACATTGCCAAACCGCAAAACCAAGCAAAAATCGAAAACGTGCAGAGACGTTTCTTCCGTATTGTATATGATCGCTATATTGGCCGCAGTGTTTATTATGAGTATTACAGGCTTTTACGACGATGTGATTGTACCACACTAAGCTCGAGAAGACTTGAGCGCGATCTAGTTTTTTTGTATAAATGCGTTCATGGTTGCATTGACTGTTCGACCCTTACATCAGCTATTAGCATATATGTACCGCGAGTGCTTTTGAGGGTTAATCCCACTTTCTCAGTTCAAAAAATCAACCTCTCCAGTCCCATGAACCGCATCCAACATTTTTATAACAGGTTCAGTACAACCAGCATCGACATCGACATTTTCAACTCAAGTGTTCAAGCGTTTAGGCGTTCTCTGGCTAATATTTAACTGTTACCTATTTCCTGTTCCCCCATAATAGATATTAGCTGTTGCATGTGCTGTTGATTTCTTATGTGTGTTTCTTTTGACTCTGTGCATCATTACATAGGCTACTCGCCGTTCATGAGCACGAAAAATAAATGAATGAATGAATGAATGAATTGCGGTCATACATATTAACACCAAGCAACGTTCAACCCAATTGCAAAAACAAATATAAAAGAGCTGTCATCCCCCGAAGAAAGCCGACCAGACCCTCTCAACGTGAGTATGAGATATCCAACACATGCTTTCCAACTTCCAAAATCAGTTAATTTTGAGTTGTGCATTACCCAATATAGATTTTCGCTACCTGGATTATGGAACTGGAAATCTGACTGGAAGTTTTTCTGGGAACATCAAGTTCAGGTTGGAAACAATGGAATGATTTCTGCAAACTCGAAATCCATACAATATCCAATAAGATTTACAGTTTCATAATCCAGATAGCGAAACGTCATACTGGGTTTTACGGTAGGGATACTTAAAATGTACCTTAAAAGGGTTACGCAGTGCTCTAAACACCTTCACATGGAACCTATAATTTATGTAGAAGTTATGTACAGAGTATCGCCCAATACATTTATGTAACCACAAACAAAAACAAAACAAAACGTATCCCGCTCAACCCTCCAAATATATTGTAGATATAGGCAACCCTGCTTGCAGCAGGAAGTAAGGGACAGATCACTGCCCACCGTCAGTTTGGCTGGAATAGTCGTGTACTGTTGTTTCTAGCATAGAATGCTAGCAGGCAACGCTCTATGCTAGTCATTGTTCGGAGTAGAAGTACATCGGCGACGTGGCCTTTTGCCTTTGACAGCACGGAACATAACTTCCTGTAAGAACGGACGCTCAATCCAAGATGCCTTGCATTTATTAATTTTAAAACCTTTACGATGTAAGAACAACTTGCGCCGACGCCTCAGAAACCACCATAGGAGACAAAATTCGTTTTGCCAAGCAGAAGTGCGCTCTTAAACCTACATACCCAGAAGCAGATTTGGAGGCCTATCATCCAGTAACACGTTAAGAGCAGACCTTGGCGCCCGGCACCGATATAACCATACACCGACGGAGAATATTTATCTCCAAACGACAATAAACCTGGCTTCATTTGGACGTGAACCCATTGAGATATCCGCGCTCTTTAACTAGAATAATATTAAAAAGTTTATAGGTTATAATCGCGATATTAACAGCAATTATTGACTTACCATCGCAATGTTGAGGGCCATATATTTTACTATTTCATACCCGTTTTTAAACTCTTTATGATGATGCTTATCAATTAACACGTGGACTTCAACTATAAATTCGTCGGGTATGCGGGTTGAAGATGCTTCCCCTAAAAAAAATTCAAACATCCTTGAATAAAATTAAAAAACGAAATGCAAATATAAAAATTACGACACACAAAATAATTTTCGGATATTAATTGAAACACAAACGAAAACACAGACTGTGTATTAACTAGCCATATTTTGCTCAAAGACGAGGCACATTTTCTGCCGTTCCTTTTATTATGAAGTGGTTAACACCGGCTTGAAAGCCCTAACCTTTTTGTGCCGCATATTGTGTTTTTTTTAATTTTTTTTAGTACACTTCTGCCGCATTTTTGGCTCCAAGACATAGTCCAGGCTTACAGATCTCCACTTTTCTAGCCTAGATATCACGAGTTCACAATTCAACAGCAACAAATAAAGTTAGTGCTCACGTTTTTGTCTCATTTTGCCAGTAGTTCCTGTAGGCAGGGAATCTGAAATGGCTAAGTATAAGATAAAGAAAGAAATAATCAATTATTATCAGGAGATTTAAACTGAAACACTATTTCCGAAACAATCATTCTTGCTGCAAACCTTTTTATTAACAAGGATTCAAATACTTCTTGACTCAAAATCTAAACAAGGAAAAAAGTAATATCCGGCAATAATTATTACTCAAATGCAGTTATTCTTTGCGAACTGAAAGCGAAATGCGCAATTTGATTCTCTTACAATGCACCGTGCCCCGATTAATTAAAACGCAATTTTCTTTGACATTCGCCTTTCGTTCTATCTGTTAACAGCATAATACAGCATGATACATAGTGCCTTAGAGCTTTAATGCCAAACTATTAATAACTAATATCGCAGGTTACATACTACAATAAGAGTTTAGTTTCTATAAAAAATTAACGGTACTATTTCTTGCGCTGCTGAATAAGACACATGCATATCTGAGATAATATATTATTTAAATTTTACTCCCAATCAATCCAGGATCTATTCGCGTAACGACTTAAAATCTGTAGCAGTCTGCTGCTTTGCTTTACAGCTTAATTGCTTTACTCTTGAACTTTCGCGATCTTGCCGCATGAGTAAATGGCTCTATTTTCTTCCCGCCTACTCAAGTGGTATATTACAATAATGCCGATGTAATATTATCGTCACCGCTCACAAAATAAATCTATTAAAAAATGACAAAAACAACCTTTCCTCGTTTTCCTTAGATACAGGGCGTTTGCTCTCATTCCGAAGTAATGTGTCAAAATATTATAAAAGGTACACTAGTATTGTCTGTGAACTTGGGTCATATAGCCCAGTAGACATCTTATAAGGGGCTAGTATTTACTATAATAAGATAACTAACTAAACTTTGCTAATTATATTTTTATTATTGAAAATAAACACATGCTTTCTGTTGTAAACTTGCTGAGCGTAATTGAAAATTATTATATCAATCACTTTACAAAGACATAATGCAGATGAGAAGCCCGTGGGTGCGCCAAATTTACCACTCGTGTAGCAGGCACAAGGCTAATAGGAGTGAGAAAACGTAATTGTTAATAGTAGCATCAGCTTTAAGGTACCACGTGTCTTGTTATGACATTTTATTGATTAAACTTCAATGCCACGGGGTACACAGCGTTAATATTTATTGAAAGTTACATAAACGATCGATATTTATGTATGTACATGTACAACTTAACCTCTGATGCGTAAAAAAATACGACAGGAGTACCCCAAGGGTCAATTCTAGGTCCTTCATCATTTTATATTTAACGTTACCGACATGAGAGCCACACATAACCCCTGAGAATGAATCATGTATGCAGATAATACAAACGCATTCTCTAAGGCATAATCCAAAGCTACACTAGAAATAACGGCAAAAAGCTACCTGGTTCGGCTACCTAGCTGCTTAAAGCGTAACCCACTACATCTACATCTTCCATGTGTAAGATCTTTGAGGGAGTGTATTTAGAGCAAGTCAAGGAACAAATTTATCTTTTGGGGGGGCATATAATTTCAGCAAGAGTTTAACTTGTCGACAATTATACACGAATTCCGCTCTTAATTATCGAAAACGATAGGATGTGTATATCGGTGTCATATATTACTTCAAGCTTGGTTAAAAATAAAAAAAGGATTATTTATGTTATTTAAGAATGTCAGGTGGCGCATTGATGTGCGGTGCAACAACCAAGACAAAATACGAGAATATAAGAGTCTTCCAGAAAAACAAATATTTAGCATATTTGATAACTTTCAGAAAAACCCTCAAAAACTTCGCGTTTTTTTTAAGGGAGGGGGGGGGGGCAGGAAGTATTTTTACATCGCGAGTTTGCCTAATACTGTTTGCAACGAGAGTCGGATTCTTTGTATCAGTGCGTTTCAACCTTCGCCGTGGGCAAGCAAGCTGACGAGTTACAATGTGCAAAAAAAAATCCAAGAAAAAAAATTATACGCGTTGAAATTTAAGGTATCGTGAAGAAAGGCGTTTGTGGTAAGACCCTTGAAAAAAAAGGTCTTTGTTAAAAACGTTTTTATTTTGAGCTTTATCGGATTACTACGATTCTCTTACATAAATGAGGAATTTACTTCGCAATTTATTTGTAAAATATGTATTTTTTCCTTACAACATTACTGATACATGAAAGGTATTAGAAATAATTTCGTTACATGTAACGGATTACGTACAAGTCTGCTGCGCCTTAACCGAGAGATTATTAGCTCAGAGATAATATTAAAAAAAACTGAAAACCCCAAAAAGCAACCACGGCAGGTAAAAATCCGATACAAAAGTGCATTTTCCAAATGTAGTTACAGACAAAATTAGCTTTTAATAGTAGTTTCCATATTCAAGAAGAAAAAAATGAAACTCCTGGTGTCAAGTAAAAATAAATACAGCGTCTTTATGAGATGTGTTTTGTACTGTTTTGAAGAGATCTAATGCTGTGCAAAATATTCAAAGATTCGAAATGAGCAATTTAATTTTGACGATGTCCTGTTCGAGCGCTGAAACTTGTAAGGACGTGGAGGCCTCGTCTAGCTGCGACAGTAGCCTTTTCTTCTACCTCCCTTGTCCACCCTTTTGGGGTGGTGAAATAAATAAACACTACCAAGCCGAGTAAAACAAACCCTATTGAAAAGAGACCTTTCAGCCCTGATGTGTTATGGGACCCCACTAGACCTTCAAGACTTCAGACTTCAGCACTTCAAACTTTAGCCCTTCAGACTTCAAGACTACAGATTTCAAGACTTCAGACTTCAAGACTTCAGACTTCAAGACATCAGACTTCAGCCCTTCGGCCTAACCCCTTAGCCAACATACCTTAGAAATGCAGCTTTCCGGAAAGCCGCAATAAATCCAAATGTATGTAAAGCGTTTACTCAAACCCGCGCGCAAGCTGCTCCAGACAAGTGATCAGACCAAATAGGGACAACCGAGTTGTTGGTCGCAAAATATATATATATATATATATATTTCGAGGTACTCACAATGCCACTGGGTAAATTCCTGAGACGTAAGGTAGTTCAGCTAATAAAACAGAACATATGCACCGCTCGAGTGGAACTCAACGCCGACCTCTAGGGCCGAACCACAAAGAGCACTTCAAGGGATGGGCGCAATGCTACATGGACGAGTCCGTCGACCACGACGCACGCACAGTGACAGCCACAGCACGGTGTCGACAGACTTCGGAGCACGAGCAGCGGAGCGCCTTTACTTTGCACGCACGGCGACAGCCGAGCTGGCTGCGCTTCGCCGGGCACTGTCCTTGGCAGAGGCAGAGAGTACGCCCGACCGCCTGGTAATCCTGAGCGACTAGAAGGCGGCAGTGACCCAGCTCGCCAACCCGGAGCATGCACCACCGCTAACCGGAGAGTTGGCGAGCGCGGCAATCATGTTGCAGCGCTAAGTATGGAGAAATGCCTTCCATTGGCTGCCGGCGCACTGCGGCACTCGAGTGTATGAGGAGGCGGATCGCTTGGCGGCTTCGGCCCAGGGTGACGACGCTTGTCCGACCTCCAGCGTGGCTGCGTTCTCGGACGTACGACTCCTTGGTGAGTTGGGCCATCCGTGTGCACCGCAGATATTGAAAACAGCCCCATGCCGCCCAAACTCCCGAAGAACCTGCCGAGGAAAGTCGCCGCAGGAATGCGTAGACTTCATTCGCACAAACAGCGCCTTCGCACGAGCTCACCGAGCGTCAACAACTAACAGGAACAAAGACTTTCCCGCCGACCTACGACTGTTGCCAGTGGCAGCAAATTGACCAATCCGGGCGCGGGGATGTGACAGCGACTCTGATTTCAAGGCGCCCCTCCCAGTCGCGCGCTGGTAAGACTACACTACTTTGCTTTCGGGGCACTCCACATTCCGGATGTCGTTTTCTGCGTCGTCACAAACCCCCTCTTCCAAAGATAAGGAGAGGTCTTCATAGTGCGGGGGTGCGGCCGAGATTCGCTTCGGCAGCCCGGAGACACGTTTGGAAGCCGCGATCTTATGCCGGCAACTTCTCAATAAATGGCATTTTCAGCGCTTCGTTTCTAAAGCAACAATCACGCGCTGGTGGGCATTGAATTCGTAAATATTAAAACGCTGTATACACGCAGACGGTGCTAGGAAATGTAAGTAAAAATAAGCAATACGTATAAGTTCGTTTGTTGTCCGTCGCATATGTCACACATTTCGGACCGGCTTGGCTTACTTAGTTGTTAGGCGGGCGGCTGGGCCGCTGGGTGGCCAACTCGCACCGCCGAATTCTTGAGCCGAGATTGTTTGATAAAGCTAGCTCCATAGAGTTTTATCTGTTCTCAATAGTTGGCTATATGTGGACATCGTTTGCACTCAATGAGTCTTGATCAAAGCAATATTCGCTACAACTACATTATGAACCAATATAAAGAGCGACACAACAGGTTTACGCACTCGCGTCACCGAAGTGGGCTGCCGATGATCAGAGCACGTTTACGCACTACCGTCTTCGGATGAATTCTGCGAGGTCCTCCCGATAATGTCTGGTGGGTTTCACACACCTTTTAGAACGGCCCTGAAAGGCCACACATACCTTTTAAAACGACCCTGAACGAACGCACACCTTTCAGAAAGATATCTTGGTGGGCCCAACAGACCTACTAGAGGAGCCTGGTGGGCGCATCAGACATTTCAGGATATCCTAAAAGGCCTTTCAGGCCCTCACAGGAAATCCTAGTGGGCCTCACAGACATTTTTTCAATAGGGAAGTTTAATAATTAAAACCATGTAAATATTTGCAACAAAATGTATTGAATACATAATAGTTACGTATCCGACTTATTCGGAGGACAAACTCTTATTTTCAATCCAATTCGATTTATTTTACTTTCTCACATGTTACAAATGAAAACATCGAGGAGAGAAGAATACACAAGTACAGCATGACGAAGCCCCTTGCCCCCTACTGGCAGATCGGCCGACAAAGAGAATACACTTATAATACAGAAAATATATTCAGTGAGGTATAGAGAAAACACGTATTGGTGAGATGAGGAGATATGGGCATTGTTTTCTTATTATGGCATCAATATTATTTTTTTTTTCTAAGAATTCAATGCAGTTGGAGGCGTTCGCTGAATCATCTAAAGCTTGAAATTACTTCGAGGACGCGGCACTCTCAAGTATCCGGCGCTGCGAACAGCATATAATATCTATCTATATATATATATATATATATATATATATATATATATATATATATAATTAAGTTGTTAATTATTTCTGCACAATTAACTTTTTTAATATTGTGTTTAAGGGCATGGTTTCAATTAGAAAATTGCTCAGCATCATCAAAAAACACTAAATCAATAAATTGCAGAACGATAGAAGGCACGCGAAGCATTTTACGGCTTTCTGAAAAACCTCACAACTTCGACGGGTTTTTAAGTTTCGGTTTGCTATCGGAGCGCATCTCCGCCCCGACGGTACCGCGCCCCGTGGAGAGATAGTGCAACCAGCCTCTGCTGGGTCGCGCGATGACAGCGCAGCAGAGGTTGGTTGCACTATCTCTTCACGGGGCGCAGTACCGTCGGGGCGGAGATGCGCTCCGATAGCAAACCGAAACGTGAAATTCCGTCGAATTTGTGCGGTTTTTCAGAAAGCCGTAAAATGCTTTGCCTGCCTTCTATCGTTCTGCAATTTGTTGATTTAGTGTTTTCCGACGATGCTGAGCAATTTTCTATTTGAAACCATGCCCTTAAACACAATATTAAAAACGTTAATTACGCAAAAATAATTAACTTAATTATCCCGAACTTTAATAATTTTCCTAAATGGGCCCCTGGCCCAGGGCCAAAACGACACAAGCCTTTTTTCGTTGCGATGAGTAGTTTTCGCAGGAGCGATTTGGCCTGAGTTCTCTGAAACACCCTGTATATATATATATATATATATATATATATATATGTGTGTATTCTCTTAGTTTAGATATTTGTGGTAATTTATGAGGAGACATTTTAAGGAATGCCGGGTACATTGTTTCAAGCTTATACTTGAAATATTATTTTACTTTCATTACATTATGTTAAGAAACGTCCTTCAGTATGTTCGCAATACGACGCAGTTGCTATGACCCTAAGTGTGTTCTTCGCTAACACAAAAACAATTTATTCTGCTTGGTACTTGCCGTAGTTTCCCAAACTAGGTGACAGTAAGCTAAACTAGAATTGAATGATGCATTACAAATTAGAATTTTTACACCTGTTGGCAGGATATGGCAATGCTTGTTTACAACACTATGATATTTGCGAGTTTAAGAGTAAAGTTTTGAATTTGAGTCCCAGTACATATGTCCGTGAAAATTCGCGCCTAATGTTTTAGCAGTAGTTACAAGTTCAAGTGCAGAGGAGTTCAACATTAAGTTTGCGCTGACATTGCACACTGTGCTTTTGGTTGGAAAACAACTGCGTTTGTTTTAATTTCATTTATTTAACTTATTTAAGGCAGTCCACGTATTATGCTTTTCTAGGCAAATGTGTGCATTGGAAACTGGCCTATCAGTATTATGTCCTCCTTGAGCATATACCTCACCTGCAGAGACCGCATTTGGGTACCTTTCAGTGACGTTTGTAAAACATTTTTACGAAATATTATCTAAGACCCTGCTTAATTTACCCGCAAGCTTTAGTTTGACGATCAAATAATCTTGTTAATACATTAAACGGGACGATGGCTGCTTAACATAATCAGCATTATTGGATGCACTTCCTAAATGCGCAGTTATGACAGGTGTCGCACCAGCTATTCATCAAACGCTTTATGTAAGGATAATATATATCAAAGATATAAGAGTGCCACCATACTTAAGCGGTATACATGTCGGTAGCATAGCGTTGACGATAATTTAGTGTTTATTTGGCTTTGCAAGGCAACTTTCGAATTACATTTTTTATAAATTCAATTTAATTCAATTCAATGTTTATTTTCGCGTGCTTACTAATAGCTCAAAGGCCTTTGCGGTAAAGCACAAAGCATAAAATACATATTAATCACTAATTTATATGCCTAAAATTATACACATTTTAAAACTTATACATATGGGTTACATTACTATGCATGATAGCAATTTTGGAGCAACCCTGTACAAACAATGGGCAATTTTGTACAAAGATATAAACATTCTTGCAGGACTGTCCATAGACTGTCCTGCAAGAAGTGCAGGACTGTCTATGGACCCATTAACCAACCTGTTCAAAAACGTAACATCCCGGACAGACCTCCCGTGCACGTGGAGAATTTAACTATTGTGGTTCGACATCTAGTTGCATTTCCCAGGTAGTACTATATAAGATAATGTGCTACGCTTTCTGGACAAATAGTTGGACAAACATATAGTTTGAAATATAAGCTTGGCGCTCATCCACGAGAATGGCACAATCAATCTATTTTGTAAGACTTAAACCGCGTGCTATGGTTTCCAGCGTTCTGAGAATGCACTAAACTTTCAGAGCCCTCCCGGTTCATTTACGTTTTTCATCTATATATTCCATTCGCCAGCCTTCCTACTTAGCGAATAGGCCAACTTTCGTGCACTGTCATTGTTTCCAAGACCTTTACGTCTTCTTCTTAGATTCAGCGATTCAGTTTATTCGACGACCCCGAGCAATGTTCTATAGTCACTTCATATTTTAACATTTAACGAGCGTGTACATCGCCGATCCTATGTAAAAATTCACTTATCCGATAATTTACGTGCCTCAGAATATTGGGCTCTGGCAGTAAGCGAAAACCACTGGTAGTTCTCCAGTGCGACGACTAGCTTTCGTAGGAAGCGTTTGGCCGACGCTCGTCCAAACATCCGGAATACTTGAAAAACAAACATACACTGAAACATTTCAACTTGCGCTGTAGAAAATTGTTAGTATATAATCAAATACAAAAAGTTCTTTCAGATACTCGTAGTAGAAATGAAAATTGTCATAAATATAAAATTAAAACTTTTCCAGTAAAAGAACATACCAGGGTGATGTCCTCCATGATACGTAGATGGCTTCGCCTCGTAGATCTTGTGCGCGATATGTCCTTCATCAGATCGAGCCAGTAAATGCAATGGAGCTATGCGTAGCGTGTCACTAAGGACTCCCATCTAAAAATAAATTCGAACTTTTCTTATAAAATAATCACAAGCATCCGACGCTTTCCATACACGTTCTTAAGTCAATGAACTGCGGTTTATTGTTTCCTGGAATAAATTATTAACTTATTTACCTTGTCACTAATGTTATGATTACCATCACGAGAATTATTATCATCAACATCATGATTTATTTTTTTTTTTGACTGTCAAGTGGACGTTACAAAAGGGAGGGGGAAGATCACAAAAACCCATCGGTATATCAACATAAAAATAATTCGTATGAACATATGCATTATTGTCTTGTGTTTTGCATATAACAAAAACTGTAATACATGGAGTGAAACATTTTATGCTTTAGCTTGCAGAAAGCTAGAAATACTGCTAAATTTGACGCTTGAGCGATTTGATAAGACATGCTCAAGAAGAAAAAAAAAAGTGCAATAGACGACGGACTGGACAAAGGAAGACAGGCAGAGCGCTGTGTCTGTGTCTTTCGTCATACGGTCCTTCGTTTTTTTCTTGTTTTTTTTTTCCGATGGTTTTTTAAGCTAGAAATATTTTTGGGTTTATCTTTCGGCCAATTTAAAATAGAATGGTCACATTGATCATACTCTTGCCGAGGCTTGTAAAGTACTGTGCTTTGTTGTAGAAATTATAAAAATTCATTACGTAGCGTCAAACATACTTTATTTTATCAGATCGTTCCTAGAATATGTGTGTGTCACATGGAACCCGCCTCAGACTTACCTAGCGCAAAAGGCAGAGAACTTCCAGAATCACGCCTTAAGTTTTCTGACAGAACATTACAGCCAATACACAAGTTGTACACAAATGAAAAATAAATTGGGTTGGGTAGCTCTTAAGCACCCAATAAGGTGTTTAAGTTTGAAAATTTTCCACGCAGTATGATGGACGAATAATTATTGTACAAACTGTGTGTATGGGTGGTTTCATCTCGAACCATGCAAGAAACAACACTGGGTATACAAAAAATCATGGAAAGGATATATGCTGAGGGCGAACTTTCCATTAGACCAAAATCGAAAATGTTTTTGTATAAAAAGCTTTTATTCTCGAGTTAATATATATATTTTTTTTTAATTGACGAAAGGGGATGCTGAGATCTTGGCCATTCTCAAATATCGCACATTTTAGAGTCCCGCTACGCTCATATTTTGGCTTCACAGCAATCATACTTTTTGACTTGTTTTACACTTTAGGTACAATTTCTTAATAACGACTAATTTGTTTTGCTTTATAGTTCGTAAAATAAGAATCGTCAAACCTAGTCCTTTTGACAAATACCTGCTGAACTTGAGCGATTATAACTTTCGTTCGTTCATCGTTTTGGCATCAAACGAAAGCTTAAAACATGACCTATTTCAGAAAAAACGTCGGTATTGTCAATTGCGTGTAATGCAGTGAAACAAACCTCCGAAGAATTGACGAATCGCCAAAAGTATGATATTCGAAGTCAAGTTTCTCAAAAGCAATTTTTAATTTTTTTACATAAATTTTTAACATAATCTTAGAAACTCTGATGACATCAGAGCGGGTTTGTTTATCCGGTCTGATATACAATGGCAATCTGGATCCTTTTCGACTGTACATTTATTACAAGATATAAAAGTTTATTGCAGCAATTCAACATTAATTACTTCAGAACAACATAAAACGCAATATCTTAGCAAAAACCAATACATCTGAAACTTGGCACAGCGGCATTCTCAAATGTATAGGTACAACATTTACAAGGTTTTGTAAACACTGCTAACGTAACAAACAAAAATGAGTCATTTCGAATCACTAACAAATTGAACACGTCAATATACGGAACGAGGAGACATAAAAGTTATCTAATTTGGCCGCTTCTTTCCACGCGCTAAGGCTACTTGCAATCGACTAGTTTCATTCTAATCTTAATCTTTCCTTCAAATAAACACTCGTAAAGATGAAATAGAGGTATGGGCACTATCACGAAAAATTCAAAACCTCAAAAACATTCAGTGGGATCAGTCTGCTAACTTGGCTAAAACTTCACTTTAACGATTTTGCGTATTTTTCATTCAGCAAGTTCACGGACGCCATGTCTGAATTATTTTCACGACCTTACGGCGTTCCAGTTTTTTTTTTATTTAAGTTACGGTAGTTTTTGAGGCCAGTTGCATCACTTTTTAGAAGTACGATTCCAGGAAAATTTTAGGCAATCATGTGGAAAAAGTCGTCCGCACGTCCGATTGTTTCCAGTGCCGATGATATGAGGTTGCGCAGGCGCGCCTGGTGTTGGAGCACTGCACCCACGCCATCACATGCAGTTTTGCCGTGTCCTGCAGCAGAAAAAAATCCACTTGTTCACTTCATTCCTTTTCGCCATTTTGTGCAGCTATATTCTATACATGAAATGGCTTGCTGTTCTGTCGGGTATGTAGACTAGTTCTGGTTACAGATTAGTTCTGGTTATTAGATTAGTTCAGGTCATTCCAGATTACACTGGAATATTTACTTTAATGCACTCTTCAATTGCACTCAGTGCGGCCAGTGGGTGTTTTGTATCATGTACGATGTCGTCACTGATGCCCCCGAAGCTGTAGGTTTTCTTCTGTGTTGTCCCAGTGCAGGGTGAAGACAGAAATTATTTGATTTTTCTAAATATAACATTTACGGCTCGTGAAAGAAAAACACTCCTGTTTTCTGCGAAGTCAAAATGAAACACGGTAGTACGCGGGTTGATGTGGTGTTTTTAGAAACATATTTCAAGTCTCTGCGCTAGTCGGATGATCCAATGGGGAATGTACTTAGTTGCCCATTCTCTTACTTTGTTAAGAAATGCATTACCGTCGAAATTGTTTTTTATAAATTCACCGGATTCCCTTATCGCCAGCTCTACTTTGTCTTCCTCATTGATTTATATAGATTCAAGAGTTAAAACACCTTTTTTCGGACATGATTTACAGTTTAGTAGAAGACACTTCTCCGATGGGTTTTTGCACATTCGAAATTTTTTGACGTCGTCTAGTCTCAAATTTTTTGCTCCTGTGATTGATAACGCTGCCAAACAAAGGGCAAAGTTCGCACAATAAATTCTAATGCACTCTCCGTGCACGGGACGTTTCAAGGACCAAGCTTCATTTTTGGATGAGATTTCCTAATTTGTTTGTAAATCTCACGAACAGACATTGTTAGAAAACGTTTGGCAACGCGGGTTTTTTGTCCGCCTGAGTACAGCGTCACAACATATTTTGTATTGGGACTTGCCCTCTTACAGTCTTTGTCATAGGACGTATAGCAACTCATTGCGATGGCCACATCATTTTTGTTTAAGGGATGGCCGTGATAAGCGTCGACGATCACCTACACGCCCTTTTCGGCATTCTGCGTTCATGATCTGTCTAGAAGATACGTTATGAATTTAGGAATTGGAGGCATACCCTTTTTCTTCGTTAGACTACATGGCAGCAGAGTCAGAGTTCAGCACTTTTCTTTTAAGGAGGAGCTAAACACGTAAGCGCACCCTATGTTGGATGCCCACTGAGAGCAGGGCAAACAAAACTTATGCAGTTCGGGGCTTTCCTTTGTGTGATAAAGCTCATTAAAGGGTAACTGCAAAGAAAAAAAAGTGTTTTTTTAAACAGCCTAATTAGGACAAGCATGTCACAAAACAAATGTTCTGCGAAAGAAAAAACTTTTTAGCAATATTTACGCCACAGGACGTAATTTAGTCGGAGTCAGAACCTCTCCACGTTTGAAACTCCCGATCTTTCGACCTCCGCGTTCAACTCCGCAACGCGGAGGACTCTCCTTGCGTTGCGGAGTTGAACGACGCAGCGTCTCGACTTCCGGTAAGATCTGGCAACAACGCACGTTAAACATGGCGCCGGTATCTGCGCGGTTTGCGAGCTCATAGCGAAGACGTGACCGCAGAAGTGCCCCTGTGATGTTCGCGGAAGACGGAAAGTATCATTCGTAATCGTCGTGTGTGCTTTGAAAGCGAAGGGAGTCACAGGCTCCACGAGTGCGCAACCACAAGCCAAGGTTCACGTCAGCGCTGCGTTGACTTCGGCGATCTCGTTCTGTTTGGTGCTACGCGGCGATGCGACAAAGAGCTGAAATGTTCGTGGTGTGTGTGGTGCGGTGCTTGGAAGTAGACACCCACACTGACACGGAGCGCAAATTGGTTTTGTGGGGTTGATGTTTAACGGGTTCAGTCCCGTCGTCGTCAGCTGATCCAGTCAAACTGGTCCGGGAGGACGCAGCGAGCGTTTTTAAAAGTAAATCTTCCTTCGTTCCGTTTCAAAATGTGGAAGATTCCCGACGGATACCGTGAGTTAAAAGCTGCGGGCGTTCTCAACAAAATTACGTCGTTTTAATTGAACAATTAACTCCGAATTGTCCTAAATCTGCCGTTTTTATGCTTCGTGTTGGACTGCGTTTGCACAGCGACGTGTTGCGCTCATCGTATGGTGTGAATAAATTTGGGCAACATTTCCTACCTGCCCACAGATGCATAAACTGAGACCATTTTTTACGTAGTGAACACAGTGTTTTTTTTATTTCGTGTGTCTAGTCGCGGACGTTCGATGCACCCTGTGCGAATCCCGACGGCCTCGGGAGCGATATGACGAGAACGTAACTGGACACGTTTGTCGCTACACGAACAGCTGATTACCTCCAGCCAAATAGCATTCCTTTCGGGGCGACATGGCTGCTGGAAGGCTCGCTGTCGGGATCACTCATCTGACATCTCCGAAACGTCGGCATTTTCACGCGCAAGCAAGCAAGCAAAAAAAAAAAAAAAGCACGCTAAGCAAGCAAAGAGGAAACCGAAAGAACCGCGCTATGAAAGCCAAAACTCCGCGTCGCTTCCTATCACTAACTCCTGCGACAGCTGCTAAACACACACTACTTCACTTCAAGAAGTCGTCAAGAAGCACCTGGGTCAGCACGAAACACTGATCACTTCGGCGAAACGACTAGTCGAGGTAGGGGAGACAGGCGGGAACAGAGTCTCCGGCGGCCATGAAAGAATGGCGAAGCTTTTGTTTGTTATGGTATGATTCCAAACGGAAGTGCCCGTCTTGTAAACCTTTTGTAAAGAATAGTAACTTTCATCCCATGGGTTATTCTTTAAACGTAAAAATATGCCGCTCGAATGGAAATTGCAACATATAACAAAGGTTTAACAACCAAGATCTAAGCTGTCAATCAAACTCTTAGCCAATGATAAGTATAGCAGCCGATTGGGATTGACGTCACGGAACCCCAAGTTCGTGGCGCGCGATTTAAAATGGACGAAATAGCCGCAAACTAAAATCAGTCTCACGCAATAAATATTGCTGTAAATATTTTTTTTCTTTGCGGAGAATTGTTTTTTGACATGCTTGTTCCAATTAGGCTGTTTAAAAAAAAAAAAAAACTTTTTTTTTCTTTGCAGTTACTACCCTTTAAGACGGTGGCCGATCTTCTTAGAGAAGTTTCTTGTTGCGTGTGTTAGCTCTCTTTTTACATATTTATCTCAAACATCTTCCTTCAGCGCGGACAGATGCTTTCAACGGAGTCATACTTACGTTTGCTGCGCTAATGACTTTCTTCACGTCTTGTATCACTGGCTTGCTCCTCCGCAACTGCGTAGTCGCTTACTGAAAGTCTCCTCTACTCGTTGAAGAAGTCTTCTAGATCTCTCTTGAACATTGAAAAGCAGTTACTGCAAATGCTGTCATCCCCGTTAATAGATGCCGTTCGTTCCGTTAGAAGTAGCTGCTTCAGCAATGCGAAGTCCAGGTCAGACAATTTGAGGAAATTGCGCAGGTATTCTATTATACTTCTGTGTCTTCAGGAAACATTAGAGCAAAGCAGTCTACAATGTCTTTAGTTCCTGCCATCGTCCCTTCTTCGGTGTCAGAAATGACCAGTCGAGCTTACTGCGTATCTGAGCGTTGAGGAAAGAAAAAAAAAGAGGTATGTTTTTGGCTCAGAGCTGCCAGACGGCCACTGCCAGCATGACCCATTCAGTATGTGAAGAAATATGATGCTTTGAGGTCAGAAAAAACCGTGTAATGTTATTCCGTCCAAAATGGCCACAAGGTCACCGCCAGTTGGGGGGTAAGAAGGAAGAGAAAAGGAAAAAGGGGGTAAAATGGAACGCCGGCACAACCCCAGCGGGTAGGCCCCCCATTAGAGGACTATAAGTGTTATTACTTCCCCGGCTCGACGGACCTGCCAACTCTTATTTGGTAAATCTACAACACCGCTACTATCCCTCTCCGTGTGTTTGCTTAAGCAGTCAGCCGCTTCTAAGCGACTAGCAGATGTTGCGAGATAAGAAAGGAACTTTGCTTGTGCAGAGTCCGCGGTGAGCTCTTGGTGGCCCAGGCATCGGCCAAAAAATAACCTCGGCAAAGGGTACAACAAAATAACACCGTTACTAAAAAAAAATGAATGTAAAGTCCTACTTACATGCACCGTGTTCCAAGCAACTGTCACATTTTAGCGGGGGCTCCCCTTGGGGACATTGAGAGGGGCAAATCACCGAGGTGCGCTCAAAAGCGTCGACTTAAAGCGTAGCCAGACTGAGGCGTTGTGAACCCCACTAGATGTTACGAATACGTCGGCGAGACGCACGCAAATCCGTTAAGAATGGGGTGCATGTGCATAGGCTATAAGCGGTGTCTCTTCCTGATAATGCAACCTATTTTTGCGTCATGAAACCGAAGACATAATCAACACTTGAATTTTTATATTCAACATAAGACCGCACAACTTAAAAAATCCCATTAGATTACTGTTAATTATATACTAATCCCTATAACAAGGCGAAATATAAAAATTGCATGGATATTCTTTTCTTCGCGTATATATGTGGAGACGTTTAGAGTAAGGTTGCCGAAACACGCAGGACGCGTATGTAGTGTTTAGTTATACCGAGTTACATTCGGGGTGAAACACATAGAAACAACATACTGCTCACGAGTCAGTTCTGCTAAAAAAAAAACATAAATAAAATACGTCAGATGTCAACAAATAATATATAGGCGTGCAAAACAATCAGTAACTATCTAGATTTTCTTGCACAACAAAGTGGAAAATGCCATGTTTTTAAACACATGGCGTTGCATAAAAATCGAATACCCCGTATAATTTTTATCAACGTTTCAAGATTATGTTGCAAGGTTTCCGTACAAAAAATCACAAGAAATGAGTTTTTTTTTAGAAAATTTATTTTCAATAGCTTACTTTTGGCGATTCCTCTTTTCTTCAGAAGTTTGTTTCACTGCATTATGCCTACTTTTCAATAACGATTTTGTTTTTTATAAAATAGGTATTGCCTTCAACTTTCGTTTGATGTACTGTTCATGCCAAAACGTTAAACGAAGCGATACTTATATTCGCTCAAGTTCGGCAAATATTTGTCAAAGGAACTAGGTTTGACAATTGTCATTTTACGAACTATATAAAAAATATGTTTTATCTGTTACTGAAAAAAATTTGACTGGTGTAAAAGAAGTGAAAACGTTTGACTGCTCTGAAGCCAATACATGAGCGTAGCGGGACTATCAAATGTGCGAAATCTGACAGTCGCCAAAATCTCAGAATCAGCTTTCGGTCAATTGAAAATGAATAACTCGAGAAGAAAAATGTTGTCCTTCAAAACTGTTTATGATTTTCTTCTAACGAAGATTTTGCCCACAACATATTGTCACGAAAGACAAGTGATGAGGCGGCGAATAACTGAATAAACTATACGTTTAATGGGGCGAACTTGTGCTCGAAAATAAAAAGGAAACAAAAGATAACAACAGAGCGTCGCGGGCGTCAAAGGCGGCAAAGCAGCAAGGTCGAACGCTGAGGCGAAACTGACTTTGGCTCGCCACGGGAAGCCCCTTATGTACACTCGTGGGCTTCTGGAATAATCGGCGTGGAAGGTTCGACGCGTAGAACATTCGGGCCTAGAATAAACAACAATGTTCTCGAATTCACCAGAACATTAAACTGAAAGTATAAATAAGATTCGCGGAACTCCCAGGAATCGAACCCTGGGCCTCCGCACGAAAGTCAAGCGCTGTAACCACTCGGCACCACACGCGCTTGCTCGCCGACGCGCGTGCCATTACTCCCCCCTTTAAAAATGCGTCGTCTCGATGCCACGTGAAAGACCACAAAACAGAGCAAGACAAGCAAACGAATTGGAAAATACGGTGGCTGGCAAAACACAATCCTATCAAGCGTTGCACGAGATCACAGTTCACAGTCTTATCGCGCGTAGTACGGCTTCAGGCGCCCGACGTGGACGACTTCCGGTAGTGGAGGGCGGCGTGATAGAGTCCGTGTTCCGTCGGGCATCACCTCGTAGTTCAGATCGCCGAGTCGGCGAAGCACTTTGTAGGGCCCGAAGTAGCGCTTCAGGAGTTTCTCGCTTAGACCGCGTCGTCGTATTGGGGTCCAAACCCACACACGGTCTCCGGGCTTGAAGCGAACGTCGATCCGGCGAAGGTTGTACCGGATAGCGTCGACCCGTTGTTGTTCTTGAATTCGGAGTCGGGCGAGCTGGCGCACTTCTTTGGCTCGTTGAGCAACCACCTGGGCGTCGGGTATCCCATCGTCAGCTGGCTCGTGGGGTAACATTGCGTCGAGCATGGTCGACACTTTTCTGCCATGCCCCAGCTGAAACGGTGTTACTCCTGTGGTCTCTTGCACCGCCGTGTTGTAAGCAAATGTGACGTAGGGTAGCACCTTGTCCCAAGTCTTGTGCTCTACGTCAACATATATTGAGATCATGTCGGCGATGGTTTTGTTCAGCCGTTCTGTTAGTCCATTTGTCTGCGGATGGTACGCAGTGGTTCGACGGTGGCCGGTGCCACTAAGACGAAGGATCTCTTGCGTCAGCTGGGTCATGAACGATGATCCACGGTCGGTAATGAGGACTTCGGGGGCGCCATGCCGCAGGACAATGGACTCGATGAAAAACTTGGCGACTTTCACAACCGTACCTGATGGAAGGGCTTTCGTCTCGGCGTACCGTGTGAGATAATCTGTGGAGACGAATATCCAGCGGTTTCCCGACGTTGACGGCGGGAAAGGGCCAAGTAAATCCATTCCGATCTGCTGGAACGGCGTAGACGGGGGAGCAATCGGATGCAGATGTCCTGACGGCTTCGTCGGCGGTTTCTTGCGTCGCTGACACTCGTGGCATGATCGAGTGTAGAGGTGAACGGTCTTCGGTAGCCTTGGCCAGTAGTATTTTTCTCGAATCCTGGCGAGCGTCCTGCTGTAGCCAAGGTGCCCAGCCGTTGGGCCGTCGTGACAGGCTTGGACGATCTCGTCTCTAAGGTCGGCAGGGATTACCAGCAGCCATGGCGAGCTGTTGTCTCCGAAGTTCTCCTTGTAAAGCACACCTTGTCGGAGGACGAAGGTCGGCAGGGCTCTCAAGAAGACACGGAGGATAGTACCCCCTCGTCCTTCGAGGTGCTCGATTAGGGCGCGCAACTCAGGATCGTCTCTTTGACGTCGCGCCATGTCGTCGGTGTTCACCGCGCCTAGGAAGCACTCGTCATCATCGTCGTCGCTTCCGGAGGATGTCTCGACAGGGGCTCTGGACAGGCAATCGGCGTCGCTGTGCTTGCAGGCCTGAATTGTAGACCACAGTCATGTGGAACTCCTGCAGTCGGAGGCTCCATCGAGCAAGACGTCCTGAAGGGTCCTTTAGGTTCGCAAGCCAGCAGAGCGAGTGGTGGTCCGTGACAACGCGGAAAGGGCTCCCGTATAAGTACGGGCGAAACTTCGTGATGGCCCAGACGACCGCCAGGCATTCTTTTTCAGTCATGGAGTAATTTATCTCCGCTCTGGACAGTGTCCGACTGGCGCAGGCGATGACTCGCTCGGTGCCTTCTTGCACTTGAACCAGTACCGCGCCAAGGCCTTCGTTACTTGCGTCCGTATGAATTTCGGTTTCCGCATTTTGATCGCAGTGTCCAAGAACAGGAGGAGTCTGGAGTCGTTTCTTCAGCTTGTCGAATGCGTGCTGCTGCTCCTCGGCCCATTCGAACTTCTCGGCGTCCTTCGTAAGTTTTGTGAGCGGTGCGGAAATTCTTGCGAAATCCCGAACAAAGCGTCGATAGTAGGCACAAAGTCCAAGGAATCTTCGCACGGCCTTCTTGTCTCAATTCGCTGGAAATGCCGCAACGGCGCGAGTCCTCTCGCGGTCTGGGCGGACGCCGTCATTACTAACCACGTGGCCTAGGAACTTCAGTTCGTCATAGGCGAACCGGCACTGGGACGGCTTAAGGGTGAGTCGCGCGGTCTGTATGTCTTGGAGTACAGCTCGGAGTCGTCGCAAGTGCTCGTCGAAGTCACTTGAAAACACAACGACGTCGTCAAGGTTGACAAGACAGCTCTGCCACTTCAGTCCTGCCAGTACGGTGTCCATGACACGCTGGAAAGTTGCTGGCGCCGTGCATAGTCCGAAGGGCATCACCTTGAACTCGTACAGTCGATCCGGCGTGACGAAAGCTGTCTTCTCTCGGTCCCGTTCGTCGACTTCGATCTGCCAGTAACCGCTCTTCAGATCCATCGATGAAAAGTACCGGGAGTGGCGCAGCCGGTCTAGTGTGTCATCGATGCGGGGGAGTGAATAGACGTCTTTCTTGGTTACCGCGTTCAGCTGTCGGTAGTCCACGCAGAACCTAAGCGTTCCGCCCTTCTTCTTGACAAGCACGACCGGAGAGGCCCACGGACGGCTTGAAGGCTGGATGATGTCGTCGTTCAGCATTTCTTGCACTTGCTCTTGAATGACCTTCCTCTCTTTTACGGAGACTCTGTACGGCAATCGGTGCACAGGGAGCGCGTCGTCCTCGGTAACGATGCGATGCTTTGCAACGGCGGTTTGGCGCACCTTCGACGACTTCGCGAAGCAGTCGCTGTATTCGGCGAGGAGGTCAATCAGCTGTCGTCGTTTCGGGCCTGGAAGCATCGGGTCGATATCGAGCTGCGCTGGCAGCGCCATGTCTTTCTGAGGTGGCGATTATTCGTCAGCGATCACGGCGATTGCGGCGGAGTTTCGAAGTTCCTCGACGTGGCCCACAGTGGCACCTTTCGTGAGGTGTTGCTTTTCTTGTCGGAAGTTCGTCACGAGGACCACGGTGCGACAATCCTGAAGTTCAGCCACTCCTCTTGCAACGCCGATTCCTCTCACTAGGAGCAATTGGAGGTTGCCTTCCAGGACAACTGCGCCACAGGTAGCTGTATCGGTCACGACGGGTACGACAACACATGATCGCGGCGGCAGGTTCACGTGGTCGGCGGCGACTCGGACGGTGGCTGACGCTTTTTGGGGTTTCTCTAAAGGCGGAACAGGCTTCCGCAGCGTCAATCTGTTCTCACCCAGGTCGATGACGGCGCCGTATTCACACAGAAAATCCATGCCGAGAATGACATCTCTAGAACAGTCTTGTAGAACCACACATTTTACAGGGCACGTTTCGCTGTGAATTTCAACGCGGGCAGTGCAACTTCCTACTGGCGTGATGACATGCCCTCCGGCGGTTCGTATTTGAGGTCCATCCCACGGCGTTGTCACTTTTCGCAGTCGGCGAGAGAGCCTCTCACTCAAGACTGAGTAGTCTGCTCCGGTGTCCACGAGTGTCGACGCGTCGAGGCCGTCGATAACAACGTTTAGGTTGTTGGACACCGTTGCAGGCGCGTCGGTGCGATGCGGGGCGTTGGGAGAGTGGGAGCACTCCGGCGTTTTTGGAGGCTGTTTGCTTCCGTCGTTTTCGGCAACGCCACCTCCAGGCGTTGCCGTACTCAGTTTTCCCGGCGACGCAGGGGAGACATCGCCACGACGTTGCACGTCGTGGCGATGGGGAGCGGGCTTCACAGCGGAGAGACGACACTGGGGAGGGCGAGCGTCGGAGGTACTCGTCGATGTCGCGAGGGCGCTCGTCGTAGCTTGGGCACGGGTCGTTCGTGTGGAACCCGCGCAGCCCCAGTTGTCTGTAGGGGCATCGGCGGTAAATGTGGCCGTCTTCACCGCAGTGATAGCACAACGGGCGTCGATGGGCCGTCCTCCACACGTCGGTTTTTCGTGGCACTGCTGGTCATCTTACCTAGCAGGTGTCCAGCCTGCTCAGATAGAAACCGACGTGATGAAAAGAGCCTGGACACTGAACATTCTTTCTATAACCGCACATGCCCAGTCCTGGCCCTGGAAAGGGAAAGAGCGCAAGCTAGGATTAATTACCAGCTAAATTAACTATCATTAAAAGAATATATTACAAGTTTCTCCAAGAATAAACATGGCTGATTCCATAAAAATTCTACAGATCAATACAAACCATTCGTATTCAGCAATTGAACATCTAAAAATAACAATACACAACATTCAACCAAATATAATAGCATTACAAGAACCTTACTACTATAAAAACAAAACATTGGGATTTAATTTAACAGACATTGTGATTCAAAATAAAGACAAAGCAAGAGTGGCCATGGTTATTAGAGAGAGAAACTGGGATATATTTCCAGAACAAGTAACAAGAGACATAATTTCAATAAAAGTAACAACCAAAAATGTTAGATTCAGAATAATAAATGTGTACAAACCACCAAACGATGACATAGATCAGACATTAGATATATTAGAAAACATTTTAAATTTAGATAAAGACATACCAACAACAGTCTTAGGTGACTTTAATGCAAAACATCAAGCATGGGGAGGAGATCGTTCAGATACTCAGGGAGACAAACTAGCACAATTTATTATAAATAATAGTATTTATATCTTAAATGATAAAGACCAAGGCCCTACTTATTTATCAACCACAGGTAGAAGTTACATAGATCTCACACTAACAAATGCAACACTCTTTCGTGAAATAAATAAATGGGAAATATTAGATCTACATACTGAAAGTGATCACAAATATCTATTAACATCTTGTTACTCAGACCAGACAACAGTAACAGAGAGGTTAGCAGCTAAAGGCGAAATAAAATTTAACGATTATATTAGAAATGATCCTTGGATGGTCTCACTAAAAGAAGTATCAATCAGAACCAAGGAACAGTTATCATATATAATAGATCATCTATACAAAAAGATTATTCAACTAATAGTGAACTTAAGCAAAAAAGTTAAGAACAATTTGAAAATCCTTATCTGGTGGAATACAGATTTAGAAATTGAGCGGAAAAAAACAGGAGCCTTACGTAGAAGATATCAAAAGTGCTCAAATAGCACAAGAAATGAACACAAAGCAAGATATAAAAATGCACTTTACCAATATAAAAAACATATAAGAGAAGCGAAAGAATCATCTTGGCACAACTTTTGCACGGAAGTTGCGAGAAGTAATATATTCAGTCTACCATACAAAATAGCGGCAAACAAAACAAAACATACAGTGGTGATCCCACCCATCAAGGGTCCAGGTGGACACAAATCAAAATCACTAGAAGAATCTATAAACCTAATTTTACACTATCATTTTCCAGAGGATCGACCAGAGGAATACACAGAACACCAAAAAACCATCATAAGTAGTGTAGAAGAAAACCAAACGGGATATGATGATTTAGCATTTACTCTCACAGAGGTAGAAACGGTGGTAAACCAGCTGGCTTCACGAACAGCTCCGGGACCAGACCAGCTCAAAACATCAATGGTAAAATCAATCTTTAAGAGTCACCCCATAGTAATCTTAAAAATTTTTAATGCTTGTTTGGAACACAAATTCTATCCAGACATCTGGAAAAAATCACGAGTAATCCTGTTACCAAAGAAAGAACAAGATAAAAATGAACCAAGAAATTATAGACCCATATGCATCTCATCTATATTCGGGAAAATTTTGGAAAAACTTCTTAATAATAGAATCTATCATTTTCTAAACCACAATCAATTATTACACCAACTACAATATGGATTCACCCATGGTAAATCAGCAACGACAGCGCTATATCACCTGTAAGAAAAGATAGAAACATATCAAAAAGAAAAGAGAAAATGTATTCTCATTTCACTAGATATCTCAAATGCTTTCAATTCAATAAGGAGACCAGTTCTGTTCTCATACTTTAAAAATATTAAATTGCCAAAAAACCTATACTTTCTTCTAAAAGAAGTTTTGTCCAATAGATCATTAGAATATAATTTAAACACAAAACACATTACAAAGAAAATGTCATTGGGATGCCCTCAGGGCTCCCCTTTAAGTCCACTGATGTGGAATGTAATAATGTCAACTCTATTAAATGAAACAATTCCGGAAAAAACACACATCCAAGCATTTGCAGACGACTTACTGATTCTAGTGACAGGCAAGACAAGAAGAGAAATAGAATTTTTAACAAAACAAATCATGGGAAAAATTAATATATGGAGTAAAGACAATAAAATCAACTTTAATCCTAAAAAATCTCAGTTCTTACTATTAGGACCAGACTACCAAAAGAGACCACCAATAGTAAAATTAGAAGAGAAAACTATTAGAAATGTCAAAGAATTGAAAATACATGGAGTAATTTTCGACAGCGGTCTCTCTTTTTTACCGCACCTTACATACATGAGGAAAAAGGTAACGCAAGTAACGCATGCCCTGGCGAACTTTTCCGGCCTTAATTGGGGATATAACTCTCAGAATTTTCGCAAACTTTACTTAAGATCTATAGAGAAAATAATAACTTACGGAGGACCAGTATACTACAAAAAAGAGTTTAACTCACATCAAAAAAGAAAACTCAAAGCAATTCAGAGAATTCCAATGCTAAAGATAACAAAGGGATTCCGTACAGTTAGTAACATCAACCTAAACATACTAGCCAATCTCATTCCAATACACTTAGTATTGGAAAAAGAAATAACTATGTTCAATCTCTTCCAAATCAAAAGGGATCAGGAAATTAATGGTAAATGCATTACAATAAAGGAATTGGAATATCCAACTGATATGAAAACAATTCACCCATCTAAACAAATAGGATACCCATTCACAGAAATTCAAGATCAAAAAATAAACTTAAATTTAGATATAGAAATATATACAGATGGATCGGTAAGTAATAAAGAAGTAGGAGCGGCCTACATAGCAATGAAACCAAATTCACAAATACTGCATTTTGAAAAATTTAGATTATCAGAAAACGCAACTATATATGATGCAGAAGTATTAGCTATAAAACATGCTCTTTTGTATGTGAGCTCTCTAAAGGAACGATATAAAATCGGAATAATATCAGATAGTAAATCATCTTTACAATCAATATCAAACCCAATAAATAACAATGTTCAAGTAAATAATATAAAAGAAATACTAAATGAGGTAAAAGTCAGGCAAGAGGTCCTCCTCTTTCATATTAAAAGCCATACAAACAACTATGGCAACGACATGGCAGACAAATTGGCAAATGATGCTCGGAAGAACGGAAAACAAATGAATTGTTCACTCTCAAAAAGGTATATAAAACAGATTTTAATGGACAAACAGTACAAAGATTGGGATAAATTTTGGAAAGAGATGGGAAAACATACTTCCCTATATGAATGGATTCCTTCAGTTGATTCGATTCCAGATTACTTCCCAACTAATTACTTTCAAACACAAATTTTTACGAACCATGGACGCTTTCCATACTATTTCTTTAAATTTGGCAAAACAAACGATTCCACATGTCCATGTGGAAAATTGGCAATAGAATTTAAACACTACTATTCAGAATGTCCGCTTACAGCAAACATACGCTCTAAACTAGACACATATGGAAATCCAGATTTCAATGTAGACAACAAAAGAAAATATAGTAAAAACGAAACGTTTATGAAACTCCTCGCAGAGATGGTGGAGCTTTTGGCTCCCTTAATTGAGCAAGTGTAATATAAAAAAAAAAGTTAAAGGGAAAAAAAAGGGAAAATTAAAAGAGAAGCTAATTGTTCCTTTTCAAAACAAAATTCCCGAATACCAACATCCCCGAAAAAAAAAAATACGAGAAGTCCGGTCAAGAACCACGGTTAGGGGAGAGGGGGCCAGGTTCCCCCTTAATCCCATAACATTAACAACAAACTCGACAAAGAATCTCGAGAACCCCTAATAAACAACAAAAGCTACAAAGGGTAATGACCTAGTGGCGGTGTGGGACCAGGAGTATCCCATCCGGGAGCCAGACGCAGGCCTGGGAGTCGTCGGCCCCAACCGAACACGATGCCACAGACAGCAGTCAAAACTCCACGAACTAGAAAGCTGACTGCAAAAGAACCAACAAAGGTCCAGTCATAAACGACTGGGGGGAGAGGGCCAGGAACCCCCTTCCTACCCCAAGAACATCAAACTAAAGACAAGATCCAAAGAACTCAAATAATCCCCCCTAAAAGCCAACAAAAAGGGGAAGGATCTGGAGCTGGTGGGTTTGAGAAGGCCCACTGGGGGCTAGGTACGGCCCTGGGATGTGCCGGCACCCGCCCGATCCAAGGTCGGGTAGCACAGATCGGACAGGAAACAGAAAAAGGAGATGGCACAATGACCGTTGACAAAAAGAAAAAAAAAAAAAAAGGAAAGGGGAAAAGAGAAAGAGGGGAAAAAAAAGGAAAAAAAGAGAAAGGGAAAAAAATGGAGAAAAAAGAGAAAAAGGGAAGTGAGAGAAGGAACAAGAGCGAAAATAAAACTAATATGAAAAGAGAAAAAAAAAAAGAGCATAAAATGAGGAGGGATTACTAGTAAAATAAAAGGAGTCCTTGGACACACAAACAACAACAAAAAACAATATATATATAGATAAATAATTCAAAATAGTTTAAACATTTTAAAAAGGTCAAGATTCACGTTGGGTACGCTGGAGGCAAAGACTGAATGATACACTATTTGAAAAACTTTATAAATCAGCAATATACCTGAGAGAGTCAACAAAGAAAAGGACAAACCACAGTAAATTTAAAATATGTGACAAAAGGGAAAAAAAAAGGGGGGGGGGAAGGGAGGGAGGAGGATTTCTCTCATTGATACATAAAACAGAAGAAAACTCCTATGCAAAAAAAAGAAGCAAAGAAAAGAAGAAAAAAAACAATTTCGGAAAAGAAAGGTTTAAACACTAGTGAAATAAAAGAAAATGTTATAGAACGACTTCATCCTTTAGGATGAAGGTGGGGGGGGGGGGGGGGGGGGCAATAATTATAATTGTATACATGCCGCAGGAAAACAGGCCCAAGTAACCATATTCAGGCAAGAGAGAGAAGAAAGAACGATCATCAGAGCATCACAACACCGATGAGAAAGAACAAAGAAGAGAAGAGAAGAATACGAGTGAAAAGAAGTAAAGAAGAGAAGAAAGAACAATAGAACAAAGCAAGACACGCCAACTAACTCGGATTTATTCACTTTTTCTTTTTTTTTAGCACTACTAATGTTTACTATCATTACTATTACTCACTCTTTTTTTCAATACTATTATTCCAGTTTATTGTTTTTTTTATTTGTTTGTTTTTTCTCGTTTAAGGATAACCTTGGACGAGGGAAGACTTCAAAAAAGGAGGGAAAGAAAAAAAGGAAGAGAAAGGGAAAAAAAAAGATAAAATAAATCTACCCGCTGATTAGGCCGTTCCCCTGGCGGTGGTTCCGCTACTTCCTCTTGCACAATTTTTTTTTTTCTATTTCTCCAATTGGCATTTATTCTTTAAATTTATATTTGGTGAACCCCATCACCCACATTCTTTTAATTTCATATTGGCTTTAAATCGGCTGTGCCCTCGAGGCGGTACCGATTGAGGCATTTTTATTTTTCAATCTTTTTACAAAGCCTCGCCTTATCAAATGGTTCTGGGTGGGCGTGCGCCCGATCTTCCTGGCGTCGGAAAAACTGCGGAGCTGGAGGTTCCCGTCGGGGTCGCGCCATATGCAGGTGAGCAGGGGGTATTGGTCGTCGGGTAGCTGCGGCGTAGCTCAGCGTCGGTGGTTCGGGAGCGGCGCTAACAAGAACATGTGGCTGCAGCGCCTGCTGAACTTCTGCCCGGACACCCTCGGCGATTGAGGGCGAATCCGGGCTTGCGGCAGCAGAAGAAGTTTCCTTATTTCCTCCCGCACGACGTCCCGGATGATCTCGCGGAGGTCCGGGCCGTTGCAGCTGGACGTCGAGAGGGCAGCGACGCCGGGAAGTGGCTGGTAATGGGAGGCCCGTGCTTGAAGCGCACGTTCGATGTTTGTGGCTTCCTTGACGAAATCTTCGACGGTGGCTGGGGTGTTGCGGACAAGGCCACCGAAGATGTCTTTTACGCCTCGCATCAGAATCCGAAGCTTCTTTTCGTCGGTGGCTAGAGGGTCGGAGCGAGCGATCAGGCGCAGAACATCTTCTACGAAGCTGGTGATCGTCTCGCTTGTGCCCTGTGTCCTCATTCGTAGAAGGTCTTCGGCCCTCTCCCGTCGATATTGGTTGGTGAAAGTCCGTCTCAGCTCATTTTTGCAGGCGGTCCACGAGATCAATGAAGTCTCGCGATTCTCGAACCAGTGCCTGGCCGTTCCTTCGAGCTCGAAGTAAAGATTCTGCAGGCGCTGGTCGTCCGTTCATTGGTTGTGCTGGGCCACCCGCTCGTACTGTTGTAGCCAGTCCTCGATGTCTTCATAAGGCTCACCATGGAAGGACGCGGGCGTGCGAGCAGCGACGGGTAGGACAACGACGGGTGGAGTAGTCATCGTCGCGGTCTTCTTCTCTGGTTTCTGCAGCAGGGGTCCGAGTTCCGAAGGTTGGTCTTTGGTACGGCTGCTTGCTCGGAAGTTGGCGTCTTCTGCGAAGGGTAGCCTTCCGGGGCTGAGCACTTCACTTCGCCGGGATGTCTTCGTAGGTGTACGCTTCACGGGCATAGAAAGCGTACCCCGCACCTCCATCAAAATGTCACGAAGGACAAGTGATGAGGCGGCGAATAATTGAATAAACTAAACGTTTAATGGGGCGAACTTGTGCCCTAAATAAAAAGGAAACAAATGATAACAACAGAGCGTCGCGGGCGTCGAAGGCGGCGAAGCAGCAAGATTGAACGCTGAGGCGAAACTGACTTTGGCTCGCCACGCGAAGCCCCTTATGTACACGCGTGAGCTTCTGGAATAATCGGCGTGGAAGGTTCGACGCGTAGAACATTCGGGCCTAGAATAAACAACAATGTTCTCGAATTCACCATAACATTAAACAGAAAGTATAAATACAATTCGCGGAACTCCCAGGAATCGAACCCTGGGCCTCCGCACGAAAGTCAAGCGCGGTAACCACTCGGCCACACACGCGCTTGCTCGCCTACGCGCGTGGCAATATATTTTTTTTTCCAAAAATCTTTGAAGACCCAAGGTTTGTTCTTGCGAGATTTGATATGAAATTACCCATATATTAAAGCTGCATAATGTATATAAAGGATTGGATTTCACGAAAAAAGTGGCAGAGCTTCGTTATCTAACTGACAGTTTTTCTTCATAATTTTCGTTCGAACTATTAGGGAGTGAAAATAAGTTTTTGAGAAGCGAATCTCGGTTTGTGAAGACGTTGTATTTTATATTACATTCGAAATTTGTATTGAAGTATAGACATGCATTTTGTGTGTGTGTGTTGATGAATTTTGAATATGTTCATTGGGTGTGCACAATCTATGTACGCTCATGCACAATGCCTAACACTCTAATGAAATATAGAAATATATTTTTCATAGTTTTTCATTTTGTGTTTGCTCATTAATATTGAATATGTTCATTATATGTATGTCATCCATGTACCCCCTTTTGTGTGTGTGCCCCATTTACTGTGTACCCCCTTTTGTGTGCTTGCATGCATTTTGAATATATTCATTAAGTGCACAGAACCCACGTACTCCGCTACATAACGTCAAACGGCGCAGCAGGTAATTGTATAAATAAATGAGTACTATGCCTACTTTAGCATAGGTGAAGATAGAAAGAAAGAAGCTGCTGCATATTTTTCAGACTACTTAATAGAAACGACGTTGTTAGGTAGCGCGTTTTAGGGCAATGAGATTGGACGTTGTATACAACAATAGTTGTAACGTTACAAAATACGATGACGAAGTGATAGCCAAGATTTTTTGAAGCGGTTATCGTAATAAGATATATTCTAACATTAAAATTCTAACATAAACATACCCTGAAATTACACCACGCACTTACCGGAGGGGAAGAGGATTTTGTTCTCTGTGTGTTTCCTAAACTTTTCTATTGTATTTCCGCATATCTCCGTGTATGTAATGCTTCATTTGCCGCTAAAGAGGGACTAGACCACTTCCTGCGATAGTCTATTTATGGTTATAACTCAACATGTGGGCTCTGAGAACCCTAAATATTAAACATCACGTTCAAACTTTGCCGATTTCTATATTAAATTGGTATCCATTATTGACTAAATCGTTATAGAGTCGGTATTAAATATCGATTTCATCACTTACAATAAGATGTCGCCATCGGACAAAGCTTATCATCTAGATGGAAGAATGATTGTATGAGGCTGAGCCCTAGAAATGAGATAGCGACTCAGGCAGCCTAGCCAACATTTTTGTTCATTTTGTCTGAACATTTATTCAACAGAGAGTTATATATCTAGAAATTTACCCTTAAAAGCTATATAAGATCCGTAAGACGGAGGCGCCTCTATTGAACCGGGTGTACACACCTTCCGCCATACTTTTCCCCGGAAGGGTATAGGAAGATATTCTTTCTTCCTTGACCTATGCGACAGGTCAGACAATCTCTTCTTGGTTATCTCCACTTTCCCCATGTTTCTTTTTTTCTCACGATCCTAAAATTCCAGTGCGTTTCTTGAATTTGTCACCTCTTCAACTACTAGAGGCTAGAGCCCTTACAGTTAAGTATCAAAATGGTGGATGTTGGGTAAGTTGGTGGTACATGATAAACAAAAAAAGCGCAAAAAAGGAGGACAAAAAGACGAAATGTGCAAGCAGAGCGTTTAATCTCAATTGATTAAAAGGCAAACTGATGCATCTGTCTTTTGCTTCGAAATATCAAAAACCTCTATAATTTATCTAGTTATCTCTTAACTCTGTCGTCCTTAGACACTCGTTTTATCAAGAACAGCTTTGCAAATCACCTCTCACAGTGTACTGCCAAGTTGCCTGCTGTCGATGATCTAATGGCGAATTTGCGTGGTCAATCGCCGGCGAGCCCTTGCCGGCGGCACCGGCAACCAAAACCGCGCCAATGGCGCACCACGTGACCCTCTTCACCCAAACACAAACCGCCGACAACTGGCGTTTTTATTTGTCTGGGTCACACGCAAGCTTTGTTAAATTTTTCGCTTATTTTATGATACAATAGACACGCTATAAGCATCAGGAACATATATTCGGACTCTGAGATGTGGAAAAACACAAATAGCTTCATAATACTTTGTTTTAATACTGGCATTCCCACAGTACACACAGCTTACCGGATCCTAAATTGTAAACTTATTATGAGCACAAATTAATAAATATGTGCTGTGCTCATACCTCATATTTTAATAATTTTTGTTTTGATTTCCGAAGAACTGCTGCTATTTTACTAGGATCCCAGAAGGCTCACCAGGGTCGCTGTTTATATTCTATTTTCTGGTTATAACCTCGTTCTCGAATGCCCAGTCTTTTAATTGTGCCCGCCCGTTTGAAATTGCAATGCGCGTTCAAGCGCCGAGCTGAAGCACTATCGATACATTTCTTTTACAGCACTCTAATACCAAGCTGTGTCCCAGAACAAACTGACCTTGCCAGAGCTTCCTTTAAAATATTTTATCTTTATCTTCGTTGTCTTTGCTATCCTTTCTCGGAACACGAAGGGGTGTCTATCTCAATGGATTCGTTTTTTAATGAAAACATTCATCGGCGAGCATTGTTTCGTTAGGTTCCTTTCCCCGACTCGGATATGAAGATACCAGATACAGTCTGGCAGACAAGCTGACCGACCTCTTGGAGCTCGGGCAAAACTTGTGCCGGTAAATTGCAGGAACACGCCTGAGAGGCGCCACCCGAACGGCGCGCGCTCTCCAGCCTTTGCCCACGCGAAAGCTTTTGCCGAAGATATGGTAAAATATTTTGACGGGAAATGACCACCCGAATTATCCATTACCTAACAGATAAAGCATGCTATCTTAACCTCTCGTTCCCACGTCTGCCATTCTGTCCGATGCAAACATTGGCACAGGGCAATTTAATGTTATAAACTACACTGACAGCCCACGGCACGTGCATTACCCTGCGGTTATTTTCATTCATGTACAGGAATATTAACCCTAATCAAGTGCACTGTAGCGCAAAGACGCCCTGAGTTCGAAGGCGCCGAAAAAACCACTGGCACTCAATGACGTTGCACTACTTGTTTGATGTTATGCGAGGCCTTATATACATAAGGTACGACCATAGGTCACCTTCTTGAACTTTCCCTGGCAACCTTACATGGGTCACAAACCCTCCTACCAGGCCTTCCGCCACTAGTGAAGTGGGAGATTGCGGTGGGTTGCCTTAGGGAGGCACTGGTTAAGTCATGCCAACACCCTGTGCCTACTAGTTTTGTTAATCAGGTTACTAGGCTTCAGCACGGTGGCTACCCAGATGGCTTGCTGGCTGGTGTCGCGGAAGGCATGCCAAGAGGGCCTCGTGACCCCTGTAAGCTTGCCAGGTGAAGGCCAAAAAGGAGACATGTGGTCTTACGTTATCTACATAAGGTTTCGCATAACCTCAAAAAGTACCGCAACGTCATGGAGTGCCGGTGTTTTTTTTTTTTTTTTCCGCCTTCGAAGTTGCGTTAACGTAGACAGGACCAGGGTTAATAACACTACATGTGAAAAGGACCACAAGGTAATGTTCGTGCCGTGTGCTGTCGGTTTAGTTTACAACATTAAATTGTCCTGTTGCAATGTTTACATTGGACAGACCAGCAGATTTGTGAACAAGAGGCTAAGAGAGCATGTTTTATTGGTTTGATCATTGCCAGCAGGCAACCTGGCACTACACTGTGATTGGTGCGGCTGCAAACCCGTTCTTGATAAAACGAGTATCTTAGGACGACACAGTCAACAGATGAATACAGAAATTTTAGAGGCCTTTTATATTTCGAAGCAAAGCGACAGGTGCATCTGTTCGCCTTCGATCTCATCTTTTACCAAAAGTTGGTATTATAGAGCAGGCTTGAAACGTGCGAGAGTCGGTTACGATGTTTTTGATAATACGTGATGCTTGTCGATTTGAGTTTTCTTCCAATAAATCAGCTGAGAGTCAGCGCTCTGTTTGAACACTTCGTCTTCTTGTCAATGATAAAAACACAACAGTGCAAAGTCAAGGACGAAGTAGAAGAAACCACAGGACACAGCGCTGTGGTTTCTTCTACATCGTCCTTGTCTTTGCGCTGTTTTGTTTTTATCATGCCTACTTACCAACTAGCCCAAACTTCTACGTTAATCAACTATAGTCTTCTTGTCCTCTGTTTCGTTTGCGCTGTTTTGATTTTCCGTTAAAGAAAGTATCAAGTGCTCAGTCGTCCCTTCCTCCTCTCCACGTTCCCCACGCACCGTATCTACTTCGTGATATTGTCACAAATGACAATAGACCGATTTCACCAAGCGAACTGCGCAGGCGCGCGCATTCCGGAAGTGGTGCCGCCGCCATGCTACGTGTAGTCATCGCTTTACGGCTTCCCAGCTACATAGGGCTGCGCGTTCATCGTAGATTATCGTTTGGAACGCCCCGGTGTCAGCTTGGATTCTCCTGCATGTTTGTACTTCATAAAAGCGGGTTGGTTGCGATGTCTTAATTTGTCAGCAAGCGCAGAAAAGCAGTTGCAGTTGTCTTATCGCTTTAGAATCGCTTTGCCGTGTGCTTCGGCGTCGTCTGCTTCTTCTTCTTCGTGAACGCGTGAGCACACTGCCGTTCACCGCAGTGGTCCCACTGCGGCCGCAGGAAAAAATAACGACGCCACTACTTGAGCTTTGGGCTGCTCGGATATCTCAATTAACTTGGAAACTGAACATCTAGTTGAATGGCAAAGAACAAGAAAATTCGAGGGACCATCTGCTTTGTGTAGCACCGTGGAACCGCGTCAAAAGTATTGGTGAAAAACTGAGCTTGGTAGTGTTCAGTCTTGTGCATAACGTTTAATCAACAATGAAGTAAGAGGAGCTAAATAGACTTTCTCGGTGAGCGATAGTTTTCTAAAAGTTGTTTCATTCTGGTTGACAGTCTGTGCGACACGGTACAGATGAACTGCAGAGAGAAGCCTGCACACAGAGAAGAAATGATCTACAGAAAGGCCATGCCTAATGCGCCGTAACAATTGTCATCTTTCAAAAAGAAGCAAACATGCAAGATACCTGAAAACTTGGGGTGGAGATGATTTTTCGTGTACAGTTTCTATTCAATTTCGTTTTGTTTGCGCAAGCTCCGAACGCTAAGAGTCGCCCGACGTTGGAAGCTTTTTTCTGGATCAATAACGCCAGCCTAATAGACCACCACAAAATAGGTTAGGCTCGTTTGTTACATTTCTGCCGGCAAGTGTTGCGCTTCTAAATTGCAATATGTGGTTTTTTTTTACGTTTTGTATGAAAAAAAAAATGAAATCCGCTTTCGAAAGAAGTTATTTTATTTCTAGTGATGCATTTCAAGAATCGCTGCTTTTTAGTGATTGTCTTTATCTTTTGAAGCACAGTTGTGCTTAAAACATGTTGTCACATTAACAGTTATCGCCACCAAAATTCATTGAGCAAAAAGTATATTCAAACGGCCTCACCAAACTTAGTGGAGATAGGCCAACGGATAGACCGCTACGGAGCGAATGCTCAAGGAGATTCCAACGTACGTAACACTTCGGCACGCTGTGTGTCCTCACGCCCTGTAATCTTACACTTTTTAGCTGACGTGCAAAAGGTGGATATAAATTTGAAGCAGAATCGCGAAACAAATGAGAAAATGCTATTTTGTCCTGTCCGGCTTTGTTTACCTTTCTTTGCCGTGCTGCTTTCTTTCCGGAAGACATAATATTTTAGGCCTTTTTGCCTGGTGCTGTTATTGTAGCACCGTGGCATACACGGGTGAAGCCACCCATTGAAAACCATGAGTAAACACCCGGCTAAACGTCTCGTGCTAACCTAAAATTTCCAAACGCCGGGCGTACAAGCGCATTGACGCGGCCGGAAACTGGGGAGAACTACAGATACCAGCATGCACCGCGGCAGCGGTGGCGTCGCGCAACTAATGGTGAGATCGGTCTATTGAGGAGGCGACGAATTGAAAAGAAACAATCGTTTAATGGGACGAACTTGTTCCCTAAACAAGACTAGAGAAAAACAAGCGTCGCAGGAGAAGGCTGCGGCGTGACAGCAGGATCAAGCGCTCGGGTGAGACTAACTTTGGCTTGCCACGTGAAGCCCTTATGTACACACGTGGGCTTCTGGAATGATCGGCGTAGGAGGTTCGACGCGTAGAAACATTCGGATCTATAAACAACAGCAATGTTCCCGAATTCACCAAATGCGGCATTTACCAAAATGACAAAAAAAAAAAACGCGTCCACTCCCAGGCATCATCATAGAGTCCTTTGCGCAGAAGCCAAGGACGACAATTATTTGGCCACGGGAACCCTTGCTACCATATGCGCGTGGAAATATCTAGCTCTATATGCCTGGTCTGGAACACTCCCTTCCGCGCCTTAAACAGCAAGGAGGTCCCCTTGGAATTGTATAATATACGTCCTCTTATTAATGACCCCCTTTAACGATCTGTTAGTTCCAAGGCCGAATTAGTCTGCATGCCTGCTGCCGCGTTATACCGCTCTGAGTTTCTTAACTATCTTTTGTAAACTTTATTTTCTTATCCGCCTCCCATATATTAAAATAATAGTTTCTAGTCCACTTTCACCATTTTATATCGGCGCTTCTAATGTGGTGCCAGCGACAGCTCTGTGGTAGTCGAGCTTTGTTACCCTTTTATAATGGAGAAATTCGCCAAGCATTAATTCAATGTTTTTTTTTTTTTTGCGGCCTTAGAGCCGATAGATTGAGTTATGACCGTAAAACTATAGCAGAAAGTAGTATACTGAACAGAACCTTTAAAGGATTAGAAAGGTTAAATGATAATTGTGTGATCAAAAGAGCGATGCAAACCTTTTGTAATATACATACATTTTAGATAATATCCTATCTACGTCGCATTTCGCCGCACAGTTTAAGTAGCTACAATGACGTGGGTGCACCAGCGTTTTTGAATGT